>JARFNZ010144618.1:0-10259 GCA_031763405.1 Balanus nubilus
TCTTACTTTGCCCCCCCCCCCCCCACACTTAAAATGAGTTCCTACGCCCCTGCACAGTTAATGCACGATATGCACTGTCGTACAAACATCTTATACAAGACGCGGTCTGTCTCATATAAGTATATACGATTCGCAATGAGAAGTCTTCACCTTTCAGACAGCTTATAGCGATTTCGGCCGGAATAAGATAATCATCTTCTCACGAGTCTTGCGCTTGGTTCTTTAACACAATTTACAACCAGTCTCCAAGACTCGCCATTCAAAATCTCGCACGGTCGTGACGGCGAGATACAAGGCTCCTGATGAGGCAGGATGCGTCACTGCTAGGCTGAGAACACTTCCATATTAGGAATCTCTGCCGGTCTTATCTGGAATCCTCCTTATTCCGAAGTGTAATGTTCCATTTCTGAGCTCGCTTGATTTAGCAATACAACAATCTACATACAAAATTTACCGGAAACCTTTGGTGCATAATATCGGAACACCATCCATGGTAATCGTGTATTCTCGCGAGTCAGTACAAAACGCACCGCGGTTCAACATAAAGCGTGTTAGGTTGGTGGCAGCATATTGTCTCCAGCCGGTATCTCCAGCGAGTCATAAGTCTTCTGCTGCCCTTTTCATGAAGGGCACACCTCAAGCACATCCCCGCCGCTGCTGTTTGGACTTACGGCAGCGTTCAATTCCACCATTAGGGTAGCTTTCAATAGCTTCGTTTTATCCCCAGGATTAATTCACAGAATCGTATCACTAGGGCACTCAACACAGGTTTGAGTACGCTTCTTTCGGCCAAATGTCCAGTCCGGTTAGCTAAATTTCTGGTAGCAAAATGCGCCCGTCGCAGCTTGGACTGGGCACGTGGACACCACATGCGACACCACGATAGGTGACGCCACCGAGTCATTTGAGATGTCGCCACCTATAGAGCCGCGGCACGTGACGGCACCATCGAGTCAGTATAGATGACGCTGCAGACGCAACCGTGACAGGTGGCGTGGCAAGTCGGAGTAGATTGAGCTCATCCCAGGAGACTCTCGTAATCCTCGTCCGAATCAGAGTCCATGGCGGCACGCCTCCGGTCAAACTGCAGAAGATTGAGCGAAATAAGATATTGAAGCAGTGATACAGCGTAGGTAAATAAAGGAAGGAAAACGTAAAAGCAGGTCTGAAAGATAACAAATGTAGAAATTTGTCGGGGAAAGGGGGATCGTCGATATATTTCCCAGTAACTTTATAACCATAGGATAAATGCCGTGAGGAAAAGAGCCGACGTTACTGAGGCCGGAACAAACGGCATGTCGTGGCAGCTAAACGTCACACAGCAGACAGCGTGTTACACAGCGACATTCAATGAACCACAGCAGACAGCGTGTTACACAGCGACATTCAATGAACCCTGCTGCAAGTGTGACCGCACTAGCTGAACAACCATTTTCCCAGCCCTAGTGGCTCCCCTGATGACCTCATGACCTTACCTTGACCTTGCCGGAGGTGCGGCCGCCGGCGGAGTCGCTGACCCTCTCTAGCAGTCCGACCAGCTCCGGCTCTGTGAGCCGCTGCTGGATCTGACCCGAGCGCGCCATGTTCACCAGCATACCCTCCAGCTGGGCTCCCTTCTCCGGCTTGGCCAGCATGATGGTGTTCACTGTTGGAAAAGTTGCACAGGAGGAGGAACATCATATGTCATCAAATATAAGCGAATATAATAAGCGAATCAAATATCCACCACATTCAAATGTAAAGCAGCGCAGGTATCCTCCTACAATACTATCCTATCAGTTGATGATGTCTGAGGCGTGAAATATAAATTAGCAGTTATCGTGATGTTGATATGTCTATGAAACTGCCACATGACATCATGGATACATCTCACCCCGCCCCTATAGCTCAGTAGGGAGAGCTGACTGGGCTCCCCGGTAGTGAGAGCACTGGGCTCCCCGGTAGTGAGAGCCCGGGTTAGAGTCGCTTCGGCGCTCGTTTTTTGCTCCTGACTGGGAAGACCTACGGAAGGTGGCAACTGACAGCAACCACGCTCAAAACCAGATGATGACAGTGGGCAGGGTGGGCCGTGCCCCTGTATTCAGGGCACTTAAAACGTGCGGACTAAATGCTGCCGGCTATCTGGAATTTCCAGACCGGACGGTAGATGTCAGGACCTGTGCAACAACTCGGTCCTGAGCTCGCAAATCCGTCCTTTCAAAAGGTTCGGACTAAATATATAAAAACAACAGATTAACATGAAAAGAGGTCTATAAGGGCGCATCTGATGACAGGTCTGGTTACTGTGTAGCATATGCGGATCTAGGGGTACCACAGGGCTCTATCCCCAAATTGACACACATGAGGATATTGAGAACAAAATTAACAACTTTTATGAAGGAAAGTTTGTGTATGTCTAACTACCAATTGTAACAGGTTTGTAACTACCAATGCATACGCAAGCGAAATTCGATAAATTCAGTGTTAAATTTAGTATTCAGTGAAGTTTTTGGGATTGTATCCCCCCACCAACCGCAAAAAAAATCGTTCTGTATCCGTCAGTGCTGTGTAGTACGTTGTCACTCACGTCTGGCGCGAGCCTTCTGGTCCAGCAGGCTGGACAGCATGTTATTCTTCATGTCCTGCTGCTTGGCCATCGCCTCCTTCTGCTTCTCGGCATTCTGGGCAGTGTTCCCACCACCACCAGCCCCTTGCTGGGAAACCAAGTGAGTTAGGAACCAATGCAGAAATGGTAGTCATTCTTGCAAAGTCAATGAAACCTACAAGGATTCAAGTATGTCACAAGGCATGCATTGAACATGGACCATAGCGAAGATCAACCACTCAAGGCTACTCACCAAAAAATAAGACTACGGAAAAATGGGCCACAAACTGACATGAGGCAACTCTGGTAATGTAAGTCAGTGAGGGACACATTATAAAAAAGCAATGATGAGGTACCAATAGATTCTTCATTAAGGACGCCACAACTCCACCATTCAAGTGGCAGTTGTGGCACCCATTGAAGCCAAGTGTGTCATATGGCAGTCTGTTGAATGACATGGTTGGGTGGATGTCATGCCTTCAGGAGTAGGGCAATTCCCCAAGACTGGAGGAACATGCCCATTGCGCCACAAACACAACCACTGCACACCAGTAAAAAATGCAGACCCCCCGATATTGTCACAAACAAATGTACATATTCAACCAAAGACCTCAAAGAGTAAACACCATATGAAAAATTGTTAATTGTACTGTATCAGCAGGATATAAAAGCAGACTGATTAAACAAAGGTATAAACCATAACAAACCATAACTGATTTGACTGCAACCATAAAGGCGGCCACACACTAGGGCCATTCTGCACATTGAATCAGCGATGTCTCTGTGACTTTCCACAGCTGGCTGATAAAAAACAAACTGGTACAGTTCAGTTTTGTGGTAACTTTTGTTGTGTAAAGTTAAGGCAACATTATATATCGGGTACGTTCGGTATCTGGAAAATGTTTTCCCTGGGATAATCATGAAATTTATTCAACTATGGCAACGTAGAACATATTTTATGATCCAGGATGACAATTCAGCATTTTGCAAATCCAATGCACAGGGTTTCAATCAACTCCGTCGGCAAGTGCAAAATTTTGGTACCGCGAGATCCCACACAAAAGGGATACTTATCCATCGTAGGGAGAACGCGAGAGAGATTCTCCCTCGCGATGAAAAATGATCTCTTTAGAGCTGGATCTCATCGTGCCAAAATTGTGCATTGTCGACAGAGGTGATTGAAACCCTGTGCATTGGATCTGCAAGATGTTGAATTGTCATCCTAGATCAATAACTTTACTTCACATTGCCGTAGTTCAATGAATTTTAGTATTATCCTAGGGAAAACATTTTTCAGATACCGAATGTACCCATCATCTTGCGCAGAATGGCCTAGTGTGTGTGGCTGACTTAAATAGACATTATCACCTCGGTGGCAATGTAAAAAAAAACCTGTTAAAATCAACATAACAAATTTTGTGTCACTGGTGGTAAGGCTCAAACGCGCAGCCGCATCACCAAACAAGAGATATTAGGAAATTATTATTGACTCATCTCGAACTCTAAAATATATTGCCTGATTATGACCCGCACTATTTCGGCATGATGGCCTCCACCATAAATATTGCATCGAATTTGGCGCTTTCCATACGTTCTTGGTAGTGCACTCTGCCACGCAGTTCGTTTACATTTCTTTTGCGTTGCCAAGCAGAATATTCAAATTCGCCGCAGAGGATGAATCAAAGTCGGGCGAAATACGAAGACAAGGTAAAGGACATTGAGTACTTAACTTAGCCATAGCATCTGCGTGTTGACTCATGCTTTTCGAAAGACAAAGAGAGGACTATGTTTGACTAAAAATAAATGGGAATAGAACTTCGAACGGAAAACCCGATGTCAACATTTTTTTATTGGTACACCTCAAAATCTTTAATACATTTATCCTTGAAAAGTCGTGAAGTGATGGTGCGATTCCAGTCTTTCGAGAGTCAGTTAGGTTAGAAAAAGTATCTACGCTTTTACTAAAATTAGCGCGAAAACACATCCTTGGGAGTTTTTTCAATGGACTGGACTGGTTTAACAGGGAAATTGGCTTTATCACATGTCAAATTATATATTTTAGGTGACAATGTCCCATTAAGTCGGCTCTAGCATGTAGTTACTTTGTGATTCAATACAAAAAACAACAACAATAAACTGGCACTGATGTTAAGCAAAAAGAAGACACTTACCAGCATGCTTGGATCAATCTCCATGCTCCTCACAGATTACTTGGCTTGGTAAATGTCAATTTCTCCTTTTGGCTGAAATGGTCAGAAGCTGTTGTAAGAGACATATCAGTGCTCTCTTATAAGTACCAGCTCTCAACTTAAAGTGGGATGGTAATGGGCATAGCAATGAAACAAATGATTTTGGCAGGTATTTATAATTGGCAAGTTAAAATACA
Organism: Balanus nubilus; assembly: GCA_031763405.1. Classification (NCBI taxonomy): domain Eukaryota; kingdom Metazoa; phylum Arthropoda; class Thecostraca; order Balanomorpha; family Balanidae; genus Balanus; species Balanus nubilus. Next base: position 4,971 of record JARFNZ010144618.1, read on the forward strand.
CAAGTTAAAAGCATGATTGAGCAGTTTTACAGAAGCATGAACTTTCAACTGTATTTTTTTTGTAAGTTGTGCATAACTCCCTGCTACTTTAAGTAGGTAGGCACCTCCACTGTGAATGAGAAGCAGCAGTCCATGGGAAATACATACTTCATTACTCATCAACACCATATCACAAACAAAATTTAGCTTAGACAGTTTTAGGGGCAGTACCATAGCTAGCCAGGTGAAATGGGTACCTGCGCAAGTGTGCACTCATGGGATGAGTGGGATCTCCATGCAGCCTTTGACATTGGTCAATGTACCCATATGTAGAAGTCAGGGTTGGCAAAATGCCAGCATAAACTCAGTTTATGCCATGTTTTTGCCAGCATAAACTGACATAAACTAACAAATGCTTAAATTTATAAAAAATACTATTATTTTATTAGAAAGATATAATATAAACCAAACAACTAACTATAAAATAAACTATTATCTCAGGAATCAAAATATAATATATTTCATAATGTAGCAGACCCGTTGCTACATTTGGTTAAGTCACACAAATCCAATATTCTTGATCACAAAGTTGGTAGGTAGGTGGCATAAACTTGCCAACCCTAGTAGAAGTCAAGGTAAATTAATTTAACAGGTGAATACAAACTTGGCCTTGGGGTGGTGCTTGACCCCTAAACTTGGGCAAGAAAATGTGCAAAATCCTCAACTTGGGGAAATATGTGAGACAAACCCAGGAGTAAATCTATATTTTATGAATTTAGATGGCACTTTGAGCATCTGTTTTCTCCCCAGCATCTCTAAACTTGTTTGGAGAAGATATTTTCGTTTACCATATTAGGACACTGAACCTCTGATGTAATATTTTGTTTTATGTGAGCAAGTATGGATGACATGGTTATAATTAGTAGCTAGTATGTGAAAGAAAATGATCTTTAACATGCCAAAATCTTTATTTTTTTTCAAAAGTATGGCCAAGAAATAGGAACAAGATGAAACAAGCAATAGGAACTTGATACAAATTCACCAGCGTACCGTTGACGTCAGTCAATAGAACTTAATGATGGCGTAATGCCAAAAGCTTGTTCCTATTTCTCGGCAATATTTTTCCCCCCAAAATAAAATATGACATGTTTATGATAATTTTATTTCACCTTATTCTGATATAATATTTTATGTTCATATGCTGAGCTGGCAAATATATGCTAACAGAGGTACCCTCTGTAAATTTGTGAGTGCCCTATAGGAGTTCAGTATGGCTACAAGTTCCCTTGGATGACCACAAGTCTTTCTGAGTGTGGCAGAGTGGTGTCCTAGTGAAGTGCACAAATATGGCTGGAGAGCCACACCATACAAAGGTTATTTGTTACTTCACTTGCCATTGAAGAAAAATGTCATTAGGAATCCAGCCAAATGAAAGTTAACTCACAAAGTCAGAAGTTGAGACTTTGACCCAAATAGACACCTAAGCTTCAATAATGCACATGTCCTATAGCCAAACTTCTTGTGGTAACTTGAGATGTTCCATGTCAGTATTGTTGCCAGTAATCTTTGCAGGGGCATCACTACCCGGGGGAGGAGGGGGGGGGGGGGGGGGGGGGGTCCTGGCCCCCAGGCTTGCTCAATACCCTCTCCAGCCCCCCCCCCCAGGTTTCAAAGGATTTTAACATTAGCCCTAGGGCGCAGGCCCCCCAGCCCACTCACTGGCTCCCCCATATGCCTGGCTGGCCCCCACACCACAATTTTGTGGCGACGCCCCTGAATCTTTGTATTGTCTACGTCATTCATTATGTGAAGAGTTTAGTGATAGGATGTGCTTAGAGTTATGACAATTTACCCTAGTGAAGTAACTGACGGTTGTTTAAATGCCTGAAGTAGGTATTATATTGTTATTATACAGCTTAATTTAAAATCCACATGCTTCTGGAAAAGTGACATCCTGCAGCATTGATCATATTATTGCAAAAAACAGTTCCAGGACACTGCAGCAGAGCTCTAGGATTTGAGTGAGTTGCTAAGCTATGCCAATCAGTTGGAATTCCTTGCTCCCATAGTGCAAACTGCAAAGTGTGGTAGCCAGCTTGACAGACTGCACATGGGGGATCAAAATGCATGCATGGATGGGTGAGATATTAATTATCTTAGTTAGTATCATAGTCTGTTTTTGCTGAGTTGGAAGTTGACTGTAAGCACAACTATTATCACAGTTATCACAATTATTAGGTCCTGCCTGCACACAATTACCCAAAACAGACATTCTACACACACTAACACATGGACACAATGTTCACGGTGATGGCGGTCAGGCGCTCGTGGGTCTCTTCCAGGACTTTGTAATTGAAGGAATGAGGCGACGACGGGTAGCAGCGATGGCGGTGGCTGCAGCGGTGGGGCTGGTGCTGCGACTGATTATCTTTAATTTCATTTTGATTCCAGCGGTTGCATCATTTATACCATGCTTATGTTATTTATTTATTAATTTTTTAAAATAAATTTAGTCTGAACCTTCTGAATGGACAGATTTGCGAGATCAGAACCCGCGCTAAGCATAGCTTGTTGCGCAGGTACTGACATCTACCATCCGATCTGGAAATTCCAGGTAGTCAGCAGAATTTAGTTCAAAAGTTTAATGTGCCCACAAAGCCGGACACAGTCCGCCCCACTCACTGACTTCAACTGACTGTGCAGCCACTGCCACTGACCGCAGGCCATCCCCGTCAGGAGTAAATATTGAGCGCCGAAGTGTCTCAAACCCAGGCTCTCACTACCGGGGGTCTGGCGCTCTACCAACTGAGCTATGGGGCGGACATAAAGAAGAGGTGCCATGATTTAAGTCCTTTGTGACTTCTGCACCAATCCTATTATTTATGTTATGTACTTGTTTTTTCATATTATGTTAAATAAACAACAAGACAAGGCAATTTAAAAAACAGCACAGGTTTGACACGGGAACTTACTTGAAACCAGCTCTGCACCAGAGCAGCACAAATTGGAAAATAATGAGATTAATGTCAAAATATAGGTAGTGATAAACTGCATAGATGTCATTATGGCATGTATTTCAATGCTTTTTTAACAACTTTTAGGTTATGAACATATATAATGTTAAAACTAGGCTGCCCACCTATGTTGATCATTGATGTGCCTTGCAAAAATCCACATGTCAGGACAGATTTTTGTCCGGACAAATTTTTGTCCATGGGGTTTTCATCTTAAATTATTTCATCAACAATAAGTAAGATTAGGTAAGGTTAGATTAGGTTGTTTTAGGTAGGGTTAGGTTAGGTTTGGTTGGTTTATTTTGTTTAAAAAATGTTGGACGAAAAAATGTCACGAAAAAATGTCACGGAACCAAAATCCGGCATTACACATGTTGGTCACATGAAAAACATCTGGAATCTCCATGGTTAATTAAGAAGTACACTATGAACTGTCGGGTACTACCAAATAACCGAAGTTAATGTGACCAATTTCGATTAAAATTGATAAAAACCCAACCCAAACACTCACCAATATCCAATGCCCAATGGTATGCATTCATTTACGCCACCAAAAAGTACAAACCGTGATTATATCAATCGCGCCAAGAGAGCTCCTACTTCAATGCTACCAAACTTAGCGCCAGCCAAGTTTTTCTTACCAAGCAGTAGAGGTATTTATACTTAAGATTCCAGCGCATAGATGGCACTATAGTCTGTTTTTTTCTTCTCAAAAGTCAATCCGCTCCAAGTACATTATTGACCTTCGCACGTGACGATGCAGTCATTTAATAAAAACAATTGTGATTTCAGCGAGCGCCTGACTGCCTTGACCTGGCGCAAGGCCGTAGATACCAGGTACCACCATCCGGTGATTTTACCTGGAATGTGACGTCATTCCGGCCGGCAGTCTGGACACATTAAGTAAAATGACAGAAGTTGCACGTGATAGTTGTCACCAATATGTCCTACGTCCACAAATTATTTTGGTCTTCCAAATGAGGTGGAATATGATTGTAAAATAATGCATGTAAGGTGTTCATACCCATTGATGATGATGCGTGATAATGATACCATCAAGCTTAGGGTAGCAATGCTCTAAAGGTTTGATGGAGTGAGATTATTAACTAACTTAAATATTACAAGCAAAATTGATATTTTCAGATCCAAGTTTTCTTCGTTTAGTTCATATTTTTATTTCAGTACAACTATTCAATCAATGAATTTATTTTTAGATCCCTGCATGGGGACAAGGCACATATACAGATACGGGTACAATGGGTACGTATACAGGTGGGTAGGCATACGCACACCGTTCTGAACCGTCATTTACCGGCACACACTCAAAGCGATCAATTAATCTTAACATGAGGCATCATCAGTAGTCAAATAAGGCCCCCAGGCGCCTGCATTATTTTGAGCCAGAAGCCACTTGAGGGAATCAGTAAAGCCACATATGGGGCTGGGACTATACACCAGCTTTCAGCAGACGCGCCCTCCAGCAACTCGCAATAGCTCGCAAGGTTCCCTCCACACAGTACAAGCATATGATTTACTATAGAACCCGTGTTGCACGCGGAGGTCACATTGAGGGCAACACGCGCTCAACTACTCAATAGAACACAGCGGAGGCGATGCTCAAGATTATTATCCAAATTGTTGTCTATAATTAATGTTGTTGTGTTGTTAGTTAATGTATTAGTTAATTAATGTTGTCTATTATTAATCCAAATTGGTATCTAAGGTATAATTAGTTAAGGAAACACCGTCCAGGGGCGACGCCAACGGGGGGAGGGCAGGATGGGGAGCCGCCCCCTGTCATCGAGCAAGGCGGCAAATATATATGTTTCCCTCATGAAAATACAGGAGGCCCCTCTTTCCTCAGAAGAGGTCCAATCGAGGGGGTCACAAAAGGGGGCAGCGGGAGTTGTTGCCCCGCATTAATTTCTAGAGGCCCCTCTAGACAACGCATTTTAGTTTATTTTTTCCCATAGTTCACAAATCTATTCACGGAACAGCGCCGACTTGTAACGCTGGCAGCAATATCCACTCAAACATAGTGCGTATACTTACGACTCGGACGGTTTCACACCAAGTGGCAACTCGGGAGAGAGTGCGCAATGTCAACGTAATGGCCCCGAGGGATGGGCGACTCGCAACAACGACTTCACCACCATACCGCTTATCAGCAACATATTTTTGGGACGTGTGGCAGAGCTTGGAAGTGTCAACTTTTGTCTTGGGGTTTTGAACCGAGATAGCAGAATGGTAGCCTCACTGTAGAAACCACATGAGGGGGAGAGGGGAGAGGGGAGAG
>JARFNZ010144629.1:0-10259 GCA_031763405.1 Balanus nubilus
TCTGTCTGTCTGTCTGTCTGTCTGTCTGTCTGTCTGTCTGTCTGTCTGTCTGTCTGTCTGTCTGTCTGTCTGTCACCTCACGACATGGATGTGTGTGCCGTCAGAGGAGCTGCTGGACAAGGTGGTGTCGTCGTTCGCCGAGCTGCGCCAGCTCTCCGACGAAGGTCTTATCTCGTACCCGTACTCCACCCGCGAGGCGGTCAACATCGTCAAACACCTGCAGGTCGGTGGTCTATGGGACGGGGTGGGTGGTGCCGCTGGTGGGGGCTGATCGAGACTGGTCGGGCGTGCGACGGTGGTGGGTGGAATGTTTAGTCACTGGCGCCAGGGCAGGACCGAGCGGTATTGCTGGAACTTGAATGGTCATCGTTACAATCATAGTGGTAAGCTTTGCGTGATATTAGACCCGGGTAGTGTCAAGCGCTGTTGTTTATGAGCTGTGTCAAATGTTGTTGGCTGGTATTTTCTTGCATTATAAGTTTGCGACTGTTGAAGAATCATCCCATAGCCCTCCGAAACTAGCTGGAATTAAGTCAGTTCTGTGACGCGATCTCCCCGCCTGTTCCAGAACTACCCCGAGGACGGCTTGGCCACCGTGGTTCGGAACGTGTTCGACTTCGACTCGTACAGCGCTGAGACGCAGGACTCGCTGGCTCAGGTCCTTCACAAACACGGCATCCCCATCGGCGCCTCCGCCAAAAACCTCCAGCTCGCCAAAGAGTAAGCGTCACGGTCGTTTGTTTCACGCACCAATGCTCATACTTCACGCACGGGTCGGTTTAAGGCCGCCATGTGTGTGTGTTCCGGACGTCTCGGAGCGTTATCAGGTGTATCGGGCGCCGTTTGGCGAAGCGTTGCGTCCGGCGTTACCGAAGTGCCGTTGGGTTAAGTACGGCCTATTGGCGCCGAAGGTCAGCCAGTGGGTGTTGTCCAGCAATCTTGTTTGGGCAGTTTTGGGCAGGTTGGGGACGTAGCTGTCATATTGCTTACCTCCCGTGGCTTCCGGACTCTCCTTTATTGTTGACCGGTTTCAAGGACGTGGCCTGCGCTGAGGAAAAAGTGAGTCTTGATTTAGTGTCTTATTTATTGTCGATGTGGATGTTCACACAACGTGTCTTATGCTGACTTTTTTACATTTATTAAGCATACGATATTTAACCGGGCCCAGTATTCTGCGACCCCGCACTAATTTCACAGCTGTGCCTACAGACATTGATGTCTGGAATGTCGTCAGTATTGTTTGTTAAACATAATGCAACTTTATGGGAGAGACCTACTGCATCAACTATTACCATTGCCCATATTTACCGCACATTTCATGGTAATACGACCATAAAGTACGGGTTGTGAGACAGGCGAATATTGTACGCTGAAGTAGGCATTACTTCAGGTAATATGTCCGTTCAATGCAATTCAGGCTGTTGCGAGATACCGTATAACTCTATGACAATGTGATGTCGCTGGTATTATATGTAAGAGGGATGTATAATGTATGCACCTATAGGAATACCTCACTCCATGGCAAATCAGCGTATGACCAGTGCTTTGTTGCTGTGGAAGCCTTTTGCAGCTGTAGTTGGTATCCTTGTAAACTGTACGCTGATTACTATATTTGGTAATACATTGTTTGCCATGGAATGATGTCTTCTTTTATAGAGAGGTTGAATGATTGGAAATCGTAGGATGGCTCGGACATCGGTCGTCGGGATTCCAGAATTCACACCTCCGAACTACACTGCCGCCGGAAGGAAGAAAGCCGTAACTTGATTTTTTTACGTTTTTTAATTTTTGGTATCTTTGGAAAGCTCTTTGTTGGAAGCGTCTGATAGGACCCATCTTATTTCGTGAATAAATTCAAAATTCATATACCACGGTGATCAAAAAGTATCCAACATCATTTTCTTACTCGAAAACCATTACGTTCCAGTGTACGATAACCGATGAGGATGATGCTGGAATCGTTACGTTATACACTTACTGAAAGTTGTTCGGCGCCGGCACTGGTTTCAGCCTCTGTCGAGTCCGGCATATGTACACACGTGTCGCCCTTGCTCGTCGCATTCTTAAATGCCGCTGCGATATGCCGAAAAGAAGTGATCGAAGCTGTTGCATCAACTTTTGTCAGACACTTGGGGACAGCAGTCCAACACTATCAGGAACGTTTAGCAAGCTTTTGGTAATGAAGCAGTGGTTGTTATTAAAACAGGACTTGGTACATAGCCCCCAGAGCGATCGAGCTTCGGTGAATGGCAGCACGCGGCCAGACAGACGTGGGTGCGCACGGCAGGTGGTTCGAAGGAAGATGAAGGTCATATTCACATTTCTTCGACTGTCAGCCTTCAGGGTATTGTTAATGATCAGTACTCTCCAGAAGGTCAGTAAAGTGTAAAATGAATACTTCTGCGTCGTTATCACGACGCAGCTCCGGAGTTGTGAACGACGCGTGACTATGGCAACCCCACCATGGCGATGCGCCAGTCCAATCATCGCACTTCATCAGGTTGTTTTGACCTAGCGCGGGACCACACGGGTGCAACAGGACCCCATACTCACCTGGCATGGCATTTTGTGACCTTTGGCTGTTTTCCCAGTCGAGGATGACCTTGAAGAACACCGGTTTTGAGGACACCAACGAGATAAAGACAAACGAGACCGAGGCCCGGTGGTGGTCGTAAAGAAATACTTCTAACATCGCTCAAAGTAACAGGCTTGTTTTTTCTAGGAGTAATGGTCAGATTCTTTTTAATCAGCCTACGTATATCTAAAAAAATGTGTTGGAAAAAGACGCATTTGGGATACGAATTGCGCTAGGAAAAACGCCGTAAGTGTGGTTTCCGTCAGGAAAAAGCCGTAGGCCTCGCTGAAAAACACGGGTTACTACTTACTTCCTTGCGGGCACTTACCCCATAGAGTGGTATTAGCGTCATAGTTGCCGTACCTTATCATGGTAATTAGCTGTATCTTGTCTCGTCGACAGCACAGCGCGTAGAGCTGAGGCCTGCCAAGTGCTTTCCAACATATTCCACGACCCTCTACCCGACTTTGAAAACAAATATCACCCAGCAGACGATGTGCCACACGGGCACACCGGCGCCTGACGGAGGTCAGCAAAAGGATGGATTAGGTACACGGGAGGGAGCCACGTCACATATGTGTGGTTGCGTGACAAACTGTCGGGAGCTACCCCAGATGGCGAGGGGTGCGATCGGGGTTAATTTAAAGGCGTTTATTAATTACGGGTTCATTGCAAAGACGTTAATTCAGCACGGATTCATTGCACGGCGGTCCTGTGCGACAAACCTGGCGACGTTGCTAGAAACAGCGTGGGACTCGATCTCTTCCGGAACTCAAACCGATGGTATTAACACGGATTTAAGTTGGACTCCCGTCATCTCCGAGACGTCGGAGGGTGGGTTGTTATCTCCTCTGCTGTTTGCTATGTTCACTAATGACCTCTCGGACCAAATCAAATCACCGTGCCTCATGTTTGCAGACGGCGTCAAACTTTATAGGAAAATTACCTGCACAGCTGACGCAGACTTCCTGCAAGAGGATCTGAACAGGCTGTGAAGATGGTCCCAAGTTTGGAAGCTCAACCTAAATCCAACCATTTTTTTCGGATGACCCTCAAGAAGTCCCCTATGGGAACAACATATTGCATCGGAAACACTGCCCTAGAGCATGTGGTCACCATCAGGGACTTAGGTGTCATTCTGACCAAAAATTAACGTTCGGCCCTCACATTGATAGCAGTGTCAAGAAAGCAAACATAGCTCTTGGTCTTCTCATTCAGACATTCCAGAAACCCAAAACTAGGGGATATATCAACCTGTCTTCCGTGCGAGTCTCCTACTCCTACGCACACGTCACACACGTCACTAAGTACTACTGTGTTGTGTGGGCGGGGGCGGCAAAAAATCACACGAACCAACTCGAGCGCGTGCAACATAAATTTCTGATTGGATTGAACGCGTACTCTCCTCATCCTACCGCCTGCAAAAGCCTTGTTTACGTTGCCCTGCCTCGACACTTTCGGATGAGTGCTCTTTCTTCTTGAAGGATATAACATGATATCTTGTTTATTCGAAATGTTTTTAGAGACAGGATTGACTCGGCTTTCCTTTTAAGGAGTTTTTCCCTGTCTGCGCCTGTCAGAATCGGATGCAAACTGTTTTTGTTTCAGGTGCCCTACGCACGCGTCTGCACAGTGGTAGATGGTCTGTTCGTAGGGCACCTCGTCTGGACAATTAATATATTAAGGGCCTGTCTGACTTTTGATGTGTTCCACGACGGGTTTAGTACGTTTAGAAAAATTGTTCACAGCTATGTGAAAGACCTGTAAGTGTGTACTGAAGTCATTTTTTAATCTGTCCTTACTCATGCATGTACCTAGTTTTATTGTACTTTAGTTTTAAGACTTCGTCTTTTAATCGGGTTTCCCCGTTGACGATGACCTAAATAAACTAAACTAAGTTAGTCCTTTACCTAGTTTAGAATGTGGGTCATGCAAAAATTATACCATTTTCTGTAATTAAATTAAATGTGTGTGGATGATCGCATCTTCTCAAAATCATTGTTTTTCATCGGACCAGCTGTCTGGTGTTCCTTGTTATCCTCGCTCCTCGCTGTTCTTACTTGCTGGCCTTGCTGTTGTTTCTCTCGCGTGCTCAGTGAGTTTATTGACACGCACATGCACAGAATAGGATGCAAATATATTTTCGTCCTGCATTTTAGGTATGAAACGAATAGCTGGGAATCGAGTAGGATAATTTGCATTTTCGGAAGTAGCACCTAAAATTAGCCGTACGCCCTGGGCGCACACGTAGAGCAAACGTTAACAAAACGCAGAAGTCGTTAAGTTAGACGGGCCACAAACGGCCACAAAAAAGTATACGTTTGCTACACGTTTCGTTTACTTTTCCCTGAGTGAGAACTGGGCCCTAGAATAACATTACTAAGACTTTTGCATACAAATACAAAAGGAGCATCAGGTCAATGTCCTCGATTGCCCTGGGAAGTGTCATGATCTCAGCTAACTGCTAGGTTTAGATCACGGATAATGATCTCACGTCCTTTTTCCTCTAGTTAGGAGACGAATTAGCAAACCAACTGCTTGTTGAATGCCTAGAAGTTTGTGTTATGACGTTATAGGTATAGGTTCCCGTCCCAGTAGCTCAGTTGAGAGAGCGCTGAGGTTTGACCACCCGGTAGTGAGAGACCGGGTTCGAATCGCTTCGGCGCTCGTGATTTGCTCCTGACTGGGATGGCCTGCGGTCGGTGGCAGCGGCCGCACTCAAGGCCAGTTGACGTCAGTGAGCGGGGCGGGCCGTGTCCGGCTATGTTAGGCACGTAAAACTCTCGGGCAAAATTCTGCCGGCTACCCGGAATTTCCCGATCGGACGGTGGAGGTCAGCATCTGCGCAACAGGCTTTGCTCAACGCAGGTTCTGATCTCGCAAATTCGTCCATTCAAGAGGTTCGGACTAAATTTATACAAAGAAATCACCGGTCATGGCACAGTATAGTCTATCACCGGCCATGGTACAGTAGTCTATCACCGGCCATGGTACAGTAGTCTATTACCGGTAATGGTACAGTAGCCTATCACCGGCCATGGTACAGTAGTCTATCACCGGTCATGGTACAGTAGTCTATCACCGGCCATGGTACAGTAGTCTATCACCGGCCATGGTACAGTAGTCTATCACCGGCCATGGTACAGTAGTCTATCACCGGTCATGGTACAGTAGTCTATCACCGGCCATGGTACAGTGGTCTATCACCGGTCATGGTACAGTAGTCTATCACCGGTCATGGTACAGTAGTCTATCACCGGCCATGGTACAGTAGCCTATCACCGGTCATGGTACAGTAGTCTATTACCGGTCATGGCACAGTATAGCCTATCACCGGCCATGGTACAGTAGTCTATCACCGGCCATGGTACAGTAGCCTATCACCGGCCATGGTACAGTAGTCTATCACCGGCCATGTGGCGGCGTGGCGGCGCCGGCAGCTCATCAGCAGATGACCGGCCTGATTGGCACGTGAGCAGCGCACAGAGAGTCTGCTCAGGCGCCGCCGTGCCGCCGCCGGCCGGCCGCCACTGAAGGACGGAGACATTACGGCGCGCCATGGGGCGCCAGCGGCCGGAATTACAACCCACTCCGGCTGCCATACCCCCGGCAGCGGGCTGCACCACTCGTTGGTATCACGGACGAGCAGAGCCTGCGAGCCAAGATCAGAAATGAAGGGCCATGTGATTTGTTTTCCCACTTCCGCGAGGTAATTAGTCGGCAGAGGGTATACGATGATTCTAAACTCGTGCCCGATCAACGCATGGCATGAATGAGTTACAGGCTTGGTTTTCGCAGTAGTATTTATCACTGAAACGTGATTAATGTGCCATGCGTTCAGACTAGATCAAATTTATTTTCCGGACTGCCTTTTCCTTGCACGTCTATTTTGGACGACCTTTGTTGGCATTTCTTTGAGCCGCGACGATCGACATACCGATCATCTACAGACCATTTGGCTCCCTTAAGTCCTCAGTCTTTGGAACCTGTCCTCAATTCACAACCCTCTATATTGCAAGAAATACGACCAAACTAAAATGTAGCGAATTCTCCTGTCACAACACTGTCTAATCCAGGTGGGAGCTCGGGTATGTACCTTCATTCTGTCCTACCGAGGGGTGACTGTCCGTCCATGACCATCCAATGCATCGAATCATACATATATATATATATATATATATATATAACGTTTAATTGCGGACACATCACAAGGTTTTTGCAACACCAGGATCAGTTTAATAATACCTATATGATTATAGTTAAACTTGCGTCATACAATATCATTGGATTTCAGTAGGTATACTTTTCCCATGGAGGTGATTCCTAACGTGACATGTTGCTGATAAATAATTATTTATTTATTTATTAGCTTCCGAACAACCATAGGCCAGATCCCACATACGGCTGCAGTCAAACGAAACACGCAGGAACGCACGCTCGTACATTCACGCACTCATCCCTAAAAAATATGATGACGCTAAAAACAAATGATGTATAAGTCAAATACAAAAGAATTAAGAATGGAATCTAAGATATATAATACTGTTATAGATAAATTGCATATGAATATAAATAAAAATATAACTATTAATACATATCACGTCACACACATATAAAATAAGGTAGGTGACTAATGCTTTCAGCCCATTCTGGAACGGCTTAACCTTCCATCAGTGGTGGTGGGTACTATAGGGGAGGAGTGGGTGGACGCCCCCGGAAGAACTTCCACAATAGCTTACAAATCAAGGCGCCGTCAATGTAAAACTCAACTACTCCTCTACATACATATCTCCTACATATCTCCTATACATACATAGGAAGGGGAAGTTGGGGCAATGTCGAGGTATGGGAAAAACTGAAATTGTTAGTTTGATATGTTATGGAGCCAGTCACTCGTATTCCAACCATCCAGTACGTTTTGTGAAGTTCGCTCTCAATCGTTTGCAGTATTGATTTGAAGATTGCTTTTTCCTATAAAAACGTACGGTGTTAGGGAACGTGCCATCCGAAGTTAGGTAACCACGTAAAACGAAAAAAAACATAGTGAACGACAATTTAGAAATGTGGATATGAAAAAGAAAACTCTAAATGCAGATTGCAAACGATTGAGGGCGAGCTTTTCAAAACGGACTGGACTGCTAAGATGGGAAACTGGCTCTATCGCAAACCAACTTTTTAGTTTTTGGGTGGCATTGTCCCTTAATGTGATTTGAAATGACATGGATATATACATTATTATAGAACGACAAGTCTTGCCTTCACAAATATTGGAACATAAAAGTTTTGTCGTTGTCCCGGTTTTCCAACTACTTTAACTTAACATCTTCTGCGCACACTTTATGCGATTTCGTATTTTCTCCTAAAGCTAGTTATTATAGGTATAGGCCGAACAGAACTGAACAGGACATTGAAATTGACGGTGAATAGTGAGTTTTTATAGGTGATAATGTAAACTGCTGTGTTTGAAGTCCCGCTATTGCATAAAGAAACATTGCTCGATCAAGTTCCTGTGATGTCCGTGATCAATGGACATTTAGCAGCCGATTGATATACATGTTGTTACCACGCCCGAAAATTGATCTTTTGTAGTTGTGAGAGGCTAGACCGGTCGAAACGTCTACCGTGCAGTGGTGTGGCCACAAAATCTGTGTGTGTGGGGGGGGGGGGAGCCGCCATGGATTGGGGCAGCCCCATAATGCTTATGTTAACAAAACAAAATGCTGTGAATCCGGGACCGGACTCCGGCCGGAGCCCGAGCCCCGGACTCACCCCCTGTCTCGCGGTGGCGATACATAGCTGCCGGCTTCATACGCACTTCTCGCCGACCATTTTGTCGTTACTGTGCTGTCTTCGGCATTTGGTAAGTATGAGGAGGGTGAGCTGACTGAGTCACAAACCGGATCCCGCCTTTACACCGCAACAAGGAAGATTCCAGGTACGGAGGGAGAGGAAGGGAACGGGAAAGAGGGACAGGAAAGGAATGGGAAGAGGGGAAGGAGGGAAGGAGGGAGGTCTAAGAGAGACAAGTGGGGAAGTGTCAAGCTTAAAAGATTACTCGAAACTTGGCAGTGATGGGTATTCTGATGTGGAAACTACAAATTTTTCACTGCTTTTGACAGTAAATTGATGTCATTGGATAATTCAGCAAGTTTCTGTTTTGTTGACACGAGCCGTTCACGTTCCAAGGCCGGCTGGGCTCAGGACAGTCTCCGACCGCTCCGTCGGCTGGGCGGCACGCTCGGTCGTTGGCGCCGCTGCCAAGGGATCCGATGTTAGATGTTGTGTCGCATATCCCGTGCATCAGGCACAAGACGACCATCTGGCAAAAATCCGCCAATTAAAAGGAAGTATTCTCTAGAGTCGTCTAGGTACAGTTTTGGGAAAATTGAGCCTTAGATCGTAGGCTTAGCCTTAGATCTATTGTTAATATAATATTCTTGTATCTCATTTCAGAGCCCCGTCGAGACTTCCGTTTAGGGTGGAGGGCGGGGAGAGGAGAGGAAAAGGAAAGAGGAAAGAGATGAAGCCCGCGTTCAAGGATAAATTGAATCCTGATTATAATGTAAGCAGATTTTATGTGGTAATTCAAACAGCGCCATAAATAACTTACAGCCTTTGCCAGCTCGGATAGCTGTTACTCGGTGGCGAGCGGTACCATCAACGACCTAGCAATAAATTATTGTCAGTTGTAGATAACGTTGCATTCTTTATTGCACTCTTAGAATTACCATACATATGTCTCGAAGTCAAACACAGATGTGTCGTAAACCCGTAGAAGAGTTACGACCTAGTGCGTATACGGAACGTACTTATTTACAAATATCTCGAGACTTGACACAGCAAGGGGCGTGCTGTGTGTGCACTGCACATGCCATAGCAAAACAATTATTTCACGTCGCAGTTTTTGGGTTGAGTTTCCAAGCCAACCAGAGTACACATCAAGGCCGTGGATACCACAGCACAGATCGGCGTGATTGACAACATGAAAAAGGTACGCGCAGCTGGCAAAAATTATGATAATTAATCACAAAAGTAAAAGTATTAGATAATATTATGCAATCACCGCAATGGTTCACAACTGTGCAATCAATTGGCACAGTTGGCGCTTGCTGCCGCAGCGGAAACAGCTAATATGGCGCTATCCTATTGGTCGAAGGCAGTGACGTCGTTCCGGCCGCCGATCCTATGGCCGCTGAAGTGGTGACGCCCCCTGATCAGCAGTGCAAATAGCACAGTGTTTGAACAGTCTCTATCAGTGGTGACTTAATGCATTGGGTCATCCGTTCGCCGTAGACAAATATTAATTTTATTGCATGGCATGCTCCATAAGGTAAACACCTTTTCGCTCACAGCTATGTACCGATAGGTTACTGCTGCTGACAACCTCTATTGCAGCATCGATCTCAAGTCACAAATACAATGACAAAGCTGATGGTATCTCTACAATGCATTCTGTTAGGGGCGTCGTCACCGGGGGGACTAGGGGGGGGGGGGCATCCCCAGGTTCGTTGGATAGCCTCTCCGTCACCCCCAGGTTACGCAGGATTTTAACATTAGCCCTATGGTGCCGCCCCCTCAGGGCCCCTCGCTGGGTCCCAATATGCCTGACTGGCCCCCGCGCTAAAAAAAAAATTGTGGCGACGTCCCTGCATAGTGCATTCTGTTGTTGTAGAGTGATGTATGA
>JARFNZ010144640.1:0-10259 GCA_031763405.1 Balanus nubilus
TTAAGTTTGGTTGGACAAAAGTCCGGATACAACCGGAAGCAGTTATATTTCGAGATTTTAGATATGGTGGTGGGGGAGATGGATGCAAGGTTCAACGAAAACAAAATATTACGCTTAACCAGGCAGTGATCGCCTTACGTCCAACAGCGGGTGATGAAACTTTATCAACGAAGGACGTAGAGGCTAGAGCCCATCATGTCTGATTCGCCTTCTCTCTGCCCTGATATGAAAGTCATGCCGTGCATATGTTGTGAATACATATATTGTCACTGGTACTTCTTTTATTGTAAGCATTATTCCCCATCAATCAACCAATCGGTCCTGCTAGGGTTATTTGCGTGAAGATATCACCCATTAATTGTGATTTATAATGTATCCATTGGTTGAATGGAATTGGACATTCTTATTTCTTACCCGAAAATTTCGTGATATAGTCTGTTTCTTTTTTTTTTATAACAAACCAGTCTGTTTTCTGCTTTGATACGGTCTTAAAATTGATATTTTATTTCCCTTCTTGCCGTTTACCTTTGGCATTACCTATAACTTTCAAACTAAAAAAGTAAAAGTGCACTGGCGTGCAGAGAACAATTAGGAAAAAAACAGATTCAGGAACGAAGCAGGAATGAGGCCGTGCGATACACTAACGTTCCGTTTACTATATACGTTCCGGTTACTATATACACATAGTTACGTTTACTCGTCAGCCAGTGATTGCCTTGCGCACCCCCTGGGATTTTGGGCTGGCTACGGGCCTGAATATACCAAAGATGACTTATAGGTGTGGAGAGATGCAAATTACGATGCATTTGCATCACTGGCGGATCCAGAACGTCGATTCTGGCGCTGTGGGGGGGCATCAATCCAAAAAAGTTTCGCAAATTTCAGAAAACTCATCGGATATCGCTTCCTTATGCCTTGCTAGATGTTTTAAAACAAACTTTCCTTAATACAAGTCGCTTAGATTTCCTCCCAGAGCAGGAAATGTGCAAATTTTCGGCGATTTCAGGCGCTGCGGGGGAGTGGCATTTGCCCCTAATGCCCCCCCCCTGGATCCGCCAGTGGTCAAAATCAATATAAAATTTCTGGCCTTACTACCCTCATAAACAGTGCAAACTTCTATGTCTTAGACGACTCTACAAGTGGAGAGAGGAATACTCGAGACACTGTACTCAATGACTGCAAATTGATGCGAGGCTCCCAAGAAAGAAGTGTACGCTAGACCACTGAGTTGATGTGCTGTTACCCAGCTATCAATATATAATCATTCCGTGTGTGCCAGCCTTACTAGCCGAAAAATAGCGTGACTGACCCAACTTTCTTGTACGTATAAGCCATACATATGCGGAAGAACCTTGGCTTGCCAAGCGGAAAGCAAATGATTAACCCTACTGGTTATTTGACGTCGTGATAGCTGTTAGGTAGGCACAGCGTTACATGTTTCGGCAGCGAGTCATATTGATTTTGTATAGAATCAGAGCACAATGAATAGCTCGTGTCCATACGCAAGTATAATATCCAGTTAAAGTGCTATTAGGACTAAAGTTTGTTCATGAAGCAATAACCACAATACTGTGATCGTTCTTATACCAACATAAATATGTATCGTTGTGATAGCACAAATGATTTCCGATATCGGCTCAATACGTCAGCTACAAAAATCAATCCATACCGATATCTGAAATCTGCATCAGCAGCAAACGGTACGTGCCTATAACGACCGTAACCAAAGGCATTGTTTACCATGATACGATCAACAACAGATCAGTGGGGATACACCAACGTTTCTGAGAACATCACTGTATAGCAAGCACCCTACATTAGCCGACATATTCTGAGAAAAGTCTTAAATTTTCGGCATCATGCCAGCCTTCCTGCGTGTCCCGCAGCCCGTGACTAACTAGCGGCTACCCTAAACACTGCACAACCTGCACTTGTCCTAAGACAGGCGAAATTATAACCCATACCTTACCAAGACCGACATATCTCTGAAAAAAGTGAATATGTAATATTCATTCCGCACCATTCACCAAACATTCAAGCTAAGTTCACGGTTATTCGCAAACCACTCAGCCTGATACGCCTTGAGAACGTGACTAGCTACCCCGCATCCGAGCCCATTTCTACCCCCTCCCCCCCCCACCCCGAGAACGTCTCCGGTCGTGCCGTGTCCTGCCGTGGCCAGACAGCGGACTTGGGGCCCGTGCCCCGCTGATACCCGACTCTGACTGTCCGCTGTCCGCTGACACTCAACTCTGACTGTCCGCTGTCCGCTGACATCCTACTCTGACTGGACGCCGTCCACTGACACCATGGTCTGACTGTCCGCTGTCCGCTGACATCCTACTCTGACTGGACGCCGTCCACTGACACTATGGTCTGACTGTCCGCTGTCCGCTGACATCCTACTCTGACTGGCCGCCGTCCGCTGACACCCGACTCTGACTGGCCGCCATCTGCTGACACCCGACTCTGACTGGACGCCGTCCACTGACACCTGACTCTGACTGGCCGCCGTCCGCGGCTGTCGCAGTTTTGTTGGCTTGTCCCAATCAGCGAACAGAGAAGCACAATGTCGGAGCTTCATCCGGAAACAAACAGTCGACCTACATCTGCATCATCTCCAACGACGAACGGAGTAAGAGGAACTCTCTGGACGTTTCTAGCGAGCTTTTTGGATGCTATTTCATATTTTATTTGGCGTTAGGCGGCGTCATGACTCGCGACTCTGATTTGCGTCTTTGACTCGCGACTCGCAGCTCGTTGAACTCTTCGGCTCTCTGTTCTAGATCGACAACTCTGGCTCATCGTCTCCAAATTCGGTGGCTGGGAGCGAGACTCGCACAGCGGCGACGTCGGCCGCGGTTGCCACTATGCCCCTGGGCGGCTTCGAAGTCGCCCCGCTGCTGACCAACGACTCGCAGAGCTCGCTGGAGGCCGAGCAACTCGTCGGCAAGGCGTTCATCAACGCTCAGCAGCAGCTGCATACATCAGAAGCCGCCGTCGGGCGCGACTCGCCTCCGCCAGACCCGCTGTCTCGCGCGCTGGCCGGAGCCGGCGCCGTCGACACGCTCTCGGGGGAGGCAGGTGCAGTCCAGGCCGATGACACGACGCGTCGTGGTTCCGATGACGATGACGCAGACGTGGTGGTTTCTCCGGTTCCTCGGCCGAGAAGTGGTGCAGCGGAGATCGCCGACGAGTCGCGGCCCGAGTCTGCACGGTCGGCGAGGTCGGCGAGATCGGCGAGATCGGCAGCTTCTGGTGGGTCCTCCAGGCCGGCCTCAGTGAAGTCAAGCGTTTCTTCTCGCCCGGAGTCGGCGCGGTCAGAGGTTGGGCATTCGTCAGCGTCGGCGTCTCGGGCGTCGTCTCGCCCCGTCTCAGCTCGTGCGGCATCGGAGGCAGGCAGCGCGGCGCCGTCGGCGCGATCCGTCAGTCCAGAGGTGCCTGAGGACCACTCTTCTCCGGAGGATGTGGACAAGGAGAGTGATTCCGCTTCAGCTGCGACCACGCCCAGAGCAGCGGCGCCCTCCTGCCGACCGCAGAGTGCGGCCAGTCAGGGGAAGGTGTCAGAGGGCGGCCCAGAAGCGGAGGCACCGTCAGTGGCAGTTGTAGGCAAGACAGTCCTTGACACCAGCGGTGCGCCTCCTGCTGCGGCATCCCCAGCGGCCACAGGGAAAACGGTAAAGTCACCGTCCCCTGAACCGGCATCTGTCGCTTCTGCCACGGTCTCTCCCAGTCCTGCCAAGGACGACACTCATGCATCACCGATCCCAAGCGATGTGTCGGTCTCTCCCACGTCCCCAGACCTAGGGGGAGAAGAAGTGAAGAGTCCATCACCTGACTACTCCGACAAGGGTCGGTCACCGTCTCCGTCTGCCGATTCACACCACGACACGACGCGCACTCCAACGCCCCACAGGCAGCAGTCGCCGTCACCGTCACCGGCACCGGGACAGCAGACGAACCCCGCTCCAGTCGCCAACGGGACGGCTCGATCGTCCCCGGATCCTGGGGAGACTAGCCGGACATCGACCCCAGCGGCAACGAAACAGGGAACCTCATCACCGGCTTCTGAGAAGCTGACGGTTCGCACTCCAACGCCTTCCGCACCAAAGGAGCCCACGCCTTCACCTCGACCTGCTTCTAGGAAAGAAGCTAGTCAGACGCCGACGGCTGGTGAAGTTGAGCAGTCCCCATCTCAATCCCCATCTCCCGAGAAGCAGGTAGCGCGCTCACCCTCCCCTGCCTCTAGCAGAGGGTCTGCGGCGTCTGCGTCCCCGACCCAGGTCCGAGAGACTGCTACAGAAGCTGCCTCAGCCGCCAGTCCTCCCCCCGTCGCCGCTCCTGCACGTGAAGCCACGGCCACAGCAGCTGAGACAGACTCAGCACCAACACCGAGTGCTGAAACTGCTAAACAGCCAACACCGGAGCCGAAACTGGAGCCAGACGAAGAAACGAAGACTGAATCTAGTACTGGAACAAAGGAGGTCGAATCGGTATCCGAACCTCAAGTAGAAACAAAAGATATTTATTCGGTCGAAGCAACGAAATCGCCAGAGGCGACAGCAGAGCCTGTCGCGGAATCGGAAACCGAATCTCAGGCTGAAGCCAAGTCAAAGGCTCAGGACGAAGCTAAATCAGAATTCATTACTGAAACAAAAACCGATTCTCACCCGGACGAAAAGACGGCGGCCCAAACCGAGACAAAGCCAGAGCCTACGACTGATGCAAGAATTGTATCTCCGTCTGAAGCCAAGGTCGAGTCTCGGACGGAATCCCCAGCGAAGCCTCAGACAGAAGTGAGGGCGGAACCGGAGGCCGAACAGCGGCTAATCGAGGCGATTACTTCCCGAAGAATCACCGGCGACCAATCACCGCGCGCGACTGACCCGGGCTCAGCGGATCAGACTGCGGGCGCGGCGGTAGTGGCGGTGGCGACAGGAGCGGCGGCAGGGGCGGCAGTGGCAGGGGCGGCAGTGGCAGGGGCGGCGGCGGCAGGGGAGGCGACGGCAACGAACGAAAAAACAGATTCCCCTCCTCCAAAGGCGGAGGAGCCCACAGAAAAGAGGAAAGGCTCGCCGAAGAAGCGGCCGGCGGCCTCCACTGCTCCGCTGGCGCCGGTCATCAGAATGACTCGGGCGCAGGCACTCCTGCTTGAAAAGAAGAAACTCGAGGAGGAAGACTTGAAAAAGAAGGAGAGGAGGGCCAGGTCGCATTCAAGGAAACGGAGAGGTGGGAAGAACTTATGTGGCACAAGGATTGCCTTCTTTTAGTAAACGTTCATCGTAAATATCTTGTGTTCCAGTTTTTGAAAGACATGCAATTTTACGCCACAAAATGCAATAGAAATAAGGCTACGTTTATCTCAGTTAATTCGATAGAGCAATGTCTAACTTGATCGTTTGTCATGACATCTTACCTTTGTATTATTTTACTTTTTATTGCTTTATAAGCAGAGTCAAATTATTTGCATTGGTAATATTGTTTTGGTTCAGATTACAATGACAAAGTGTCATATAAAGTCTATACACATTGGACCCATTTATGAATGCATTTCCAGATCATCTAATAATTCAGGGGGGGGGGGGGGGGGGAGCGGTTATGGTATGTTTAGTACAAAGCTCGTGTGGTTAGCAAAAGTTTAACTTTCAGAGCTTGCGTCGTTGTCGAAGGGCAATAGATATAAGAAGTGGAGGTGGACAACAATAACAGCCAAATACAAGTAATTACTTTTCCGAATAGCATAGAATTCTATTACTAATAGAATTCCGAATTCTTTACTTCTTTGCCTCTGACTTCATCCAACACAGGGACGCGAGAAGACTTTTTATGAATTTCGTCCGAACCTTTTGAATGAACGGATCTACGAGGTCAGAATCCGCGCTAAGCAGAGCCTGTTGCGCAAGTCCTAAACTGTACCGTCCGATCGGGAAACTCCGGAAAGTCAGCAGAATTTAAACTGAACGTTTTACGTGCCGTACACTTTAGCTTACACTTTAAGTTATTACAAAGTGCCACGACACGGTAGCCTAATTAAAGGTTGGCCGTCTTTTGACCGGTCTGCAGTCATCATCACGTTGGTCGGATTGGTCATTGGTCAACACCGAATCTCTCCGGTAGCCCGGGGTCAGCACCTACTGAGATACGAGCACATAATGGCATCAGTGGACCATGACTCGGCATGGCATCTGGTAGGTCTTCAAATATCATTAAGCCCCTGGGAATAAAGACTGATAAGCGTCACGTAAGCGTAATAAATGGCTGTCACCACGCTGAACGCATGATTTTGATATTGATTGCCCATCAGGTGACTAATATAATTCTGATAAAACATGTATGGGTACCTGTAAGTGATTTCACGATAAAAGATGAACGTATTTGCAGCATGAAAGGACATGGACAAAATTCATGTCTCATTAAAAAAATATCTACTCATGCTGATATACCTTACGATATTGTGGTTTCAGTGGCTCTGCCACAGAGACGGGACATGTCCCACATTAAAAAAATACTTTACACCTGTGAGTGTTAGGCTGAGAGATTGAACTTAAGGCCCGGTACTCACTGGCCGAAAATTAAACGTAACGTAGAGAGAACGTAGCCAAAACGTAAGGTTTGTCAAATTCAGCCGGCCACAAGCAGCCACAAACACAATCACGCCACAAGCAGATATCGCAACAACGTTGAAGGGATGGTAATAAGAAAAAAGTTGTTTTTTAAAGTGCAATTATAACAAAATAAGGCGATCGAGTGATTACGTTTGATCTATGTTACGTTTACTTTTCGCTCAGCGAGTACCGGGCCTAAGGATGCCCCCTCCTCCCAATTAACGGAGCGTGGCAGTTTTCCTGTACAGGTGTTGCAGGTAAGTTGGGAAGTTTCCACGACTACATGCAGAGTGGCATAACTCGGGTGAATGAAGAGACACGACTTTCAAACTTTGTATATATATATATTGCGCTATCCATGTTATCTGTCTTTATTAATGTGTCCGCCGTTGGCATCCTTCGTTCTCTCCATGTGGCCCCAAAGAGCGGAGCACGACCGTGGGGCCTCCTCCGGGTTATAACGCTCGCGGCCTTCTTGAAATGTTTCTTCATGTCCATATTTCTGGCATGGGCGTGTGAGTTTGTCTTCTCCTCAGTGACGCCCCACATTCAAAAGCCACAAGGATTGAGGTCGGGTGAGTTGGAGGACCAAATATCCTCCGGACCTACAGAGGGGTCCTCCAACCTAGAAGATATTGCATTCTCCATACCTAAATCCGAGCGAAGTGTGGATACGGGATTGTTCAAATTTGGAGGGATAAGTCCCCCAGTACGACGATTAGAGGGACGAGGTCCCCACGCCTCTCCTGCTCTGTGGCAACACCCATGACCATTACCTACCTGCATTATTGTCGGGTTATCACAGGGCGTAGGTACATTGAATTCCAAAGCTGGCAGAAGCAGTGGTCGCCGTCTATTCGACAGCGCTTCTCAGCGGCGACCAATGGTAAACTATTTTGATCACATAGCGCTGGCTGTCGCCATGAACAAAACCTGGGTGGAAGTAAAATGGTCGCCTTTCATCTGTCTAAGTGGGTCCGTTGACTATAAGCTCGCTACCTACTAGAAACTGGAATAAGTTCTTGGGACGATGCTTACGCTGTCATCTGGCGGCAAGGTTGCCTGGTGGAGGCGCCACCATGGACGAACCTGGACTGGAAACAATTTTCCCTCTTGATCCAGAAATCCCTCGATATCTCGGGAACTATGATAGCTAAGAAGAAACCGATAGAAAGCAATCGATAGCTCTTGAAACGCTGCAGTAACTTTTTTTGGTCAGATTTGAGGTCAGGTCAATAGTTGGTGCTACAGAGGTCACTATAGGCCGTTTTCTCTTGACTTATTTTGACACTATCTTGTTTCTCTCGTCAAGGCGTGTCGTTTTTAGGTGCTGGTGCCCTTATACAATCCTGCATGTTCCATATCTATCCCCAAAGACTGGCCGTGGCACCACCGCAAACATTTTTGGAGGTGGGGTTACTTGACCCGACCTGATGACCTGACCTGAGATGGCCTGGGGCCAAAATGTTCAGAAAGGTGCGGAACGGATGTGGGATGAGTCGTGCGCGCCGCCGTTTTTGACAACTCATAGCCAAAACGGTCGCGCCGTTTAGGCGCTGCCGTTTTGGCTATATAAAAAGAACTGGAGGTAGGTGACCAAATACACCATAGGCAGGGCGTGGGGTTAAAAACGGAGGAGTTGTTCAAACACCCCCAGCAGAGCGCGGACTAATATACACCATACTGCAAATGCACCGAAGTTGTTCAAATAGACAAAATAACGGGAATTGAATTCACCTAAACGATCATCGAACTTTCGCCAAAAGTGAAATGCAGAAATGCACAGAACCCTAAAAAGTATCACAGGATCCAGGATCCACTGCTTCTTGTTCACTAATGGGATCCAGGATCCAGCTTGTATCCACCCTTAGTATGCAGGCAAACTCAATCCTGCTGATTGGGACCCCGGCAGCATCGTCAGTATCACGTCCTCCCGCAAGTCAACGTTCGCCTTTGCGCTACGCACAGACTACAGTGGCTCCCGAGTGTGAGAGACTGCAACGCCCGAAGGTGTCTGCAGAGTGCAGAGCTTCATTCAGTGCCAGTGTGCTCATATCGCAGGACAAATAGGACAAAAGGACGACTAGGGTTGACAGATCACGTTAACATTTTGCCCGCCGTTTATCGCTATCTTAAAAACGAAGGGTGTTTAAACAACCCCTCTTCAGTAGTGCACGGGTAAATTTATGTATGGGTCCCACGGTAAACTGTTTCTTTCTAAGCTTTACAATTTTGTTTTTCTACTTGCAGATGCCGATCGCGACTCAGGCGTGGACGAGGGCAAGGTAAGTTACATGTATTTAATTACATGTTTTTGGGGGCTTGCTGTTTGTACCGTGCCCTTGTATATGTGTTCGTGAACAGTTCATGAACAATGCTTGTTTAGTTGTTTATTTTTTCCTTTACGATTTTTATGCTCAAAGTCATCTGTTCACGAAAAATAGTTTGTTCATGAACAGTTCACGAACGTTCACGAACTGTTCATGAACCTCTCACCTTCGATATTGGAACGTGAATAATGCAAAATTTTCGGAAAGTTGAACACTTAACCCTATTCCCTGCCGGCGGCCAGAAAACCGATTACCGCACGTGTGCGTGTGTGGGGTGGGGAGGGGAGATTTTGCCCCTCACTAAAGATCTCGAGATCTAACGAACCGATTTTGATGAAAGAAACACTATTCGATGCGCCATGATGAGATCTCTCTGTGCAAGTAAACAAATTCAGTTTTGGCCAAAAATAAGAGGCTGTGGGCAAATAATGTATATTTTTTTATTTTTGAAACCACGATTGTAATAATGTTTTTCAACCGATTTGTATACCAAAATGATTCTGAGCTTCTAGCATATAGGTTTTAAACATATCAAAACATAACTTTAAAAAATGAAAAATCAAAGGCATTTTCAGGGATTTAACCTGCGCCGTGCAGGTGCTCGGCGCCACCCGCCCCTTCTAGCGTTTCGACCCCCCCTTCTAACTCGGCTTCTAAGAAATGTAGAGAAAAGCGGCAAACGGCGTTAGAAAGCTCGTAGAAAATCATTTCGAAACTACCGCGGTCATGTTTTTCCTAACGTCAATATTGAGGTCACCAGAGGTCACCAAAGGTCAAAATTTCTCAAATATCGTTTTTTTAATTTCCGACATTATCTCGGGAGCTTTTATAGCTAGGACGAAAACAAAACAAAAAACAATGAATAGCTCCTATAACGCTCTTTTATCATTGTGTCATCAGATTTGACCTCAGGTCAATAGTTTAGGCTTGAGAGAGGTCATCAAAGGTCAAAATGGCTGTTTTCTAGGAAAACGTTTTCGCGAATAACTTTTTGTGTATTGAAGATAGAACATTTATTTTTACACCGTCGTGTTTCACTCGTCAAGACGCATCGAAACATATACATGATGA
The DNA here is from genome assembly GCA_031763405.1 of Balanus nubilus. NCBI lineage: Eukaryota > Metazoa > Arthropoda > Thecostraca > Balanomorpha > Balanidae > Balanus > Balanus nubilus. Next base: position 10,007 of record JARFNZ010144640.1, read on the forward strand.
CCTCTACAGGTCAAGTTCAAAATTTGACATCAGGTCAAGGTCACCTGATGACCCAAGTAGGTCACGGTGGCTCATGTTGCATATGAATCGATGCGTCTTGACGAGACAAACACATTGGTGTCATTTTCGCCCTTCTATCTCATCTCTATCGAAAGTTATTCGTACACAAGTGTTGTTGACCTCGGATGACCTCAGATGACCTTTATATGGGTCACATATAAAAATGTGCACATGGGTCATCAAGAATGGCCTA
>JARFNZ010144651.1:0-10258 GCA_031763405.1 Balanus nubilus
TTTTGAGAGACATTATACATAGAATGGTGAATATTAACCTCTCTCTCTCATGCTGTCGAAAAGATAACTTTGGGAATGAAAAAGACAAAATTAATTAGTAGCTTTCGGCCTTGTGCCTTCATCAGCTCCTTTATACAAGCTTTAAAAGCTATAACTTTGTTGTAAATATCCGGGAAGAAATTGTGTTGGGCGACATTTAAATCTTGGGAAATGTGTCACGTATGTACATAGTATAAGGTGACGGTGTCACTCGTTTCGGCAGTAGCTGATGCAATTCACTTTCGCAAAGGCGGGTTGATCTTACGTTATCAGCTAAATACTGCATGCAACATAGATTTTGCCTTCTGCGTGCCAGGACCGGTGGCATTAAGTGGCGACAGGCTAGCTCCTTCCTTATACTAGGGGAAATACCACGATTAGTATCATTTTTCTTGGAAGCAGACCCCGCTTCCTGGAATATCGCTTTTGATTTAAAAGCGAGATGCTCCGTCCCCGAGGTGGGACATCAATATTGGTCAGCAAGTAGGAGCTTGGCTAGGATTACAAAACACATGACACCCTTTCCTCTCCGCCCATATTTCCAATTGACAACTGACCAAGGAAGTCAAGAACACGGGTCGGTGTACACGATGATAGTGCCATATTTATTCTAAATTTTAGTGCTACGGTAATGTCAGACACAAGTGCTTGTGACGAGAAGAAGCCGATGGTATTCAATTTTAGGGTCCTGTGTCATTTGGTGACCTCTGAGGCCAGGTCAATGACCCAAAATGACGATAGAATGACTTCTAATCAAGCTAGAGCCTCGCTCTAAGGACCAAGAAGTTTCTTTTAGTCAGTAAGTTGCACGTCTCCTAACAGATGGGAAGGTCCAGCCGGTCCGCTCGCTTCAGCAGAGCTGGAACGTTTTGAAGCTTGAAGCTCACTGCTCGACGCGCTTCCGGCTGGGCTGCACGTCCTGACGTCCTGACCACCATCCCTCTGAGATTAGTGCTTGATTGGTGATCGTTTGTCATTGCCGCGCAAGTTATCACGAAAATGCCACTAGCAGATTTGTTTGTGGACGGTGACTACAAACCGCAGTTTATAGTCACTAGATCACGTGACAATTAATCTATAGACTTGTTGCTGCAGTCATATACTAAATCGTTTCGTAGTCTCCTGCTGCAAAATTTCCAGTTTGTAGCTCTTGACCAAAACAATATATATAATTGTGATGCACGACACAACCAGCGCGGTAAATGGTAAATGGTAATGTAGCGTCCAGTGCCAAGCCGGGCCTGGTGTTGCGGCTGGTGACCTGACGGGGCACGGTCAATTGTCTGCCTGACGTGGGGTCGACCGAGCGGGAACACAGCGCTGACACTACCCTGAGGCGACGGCTCTCTGCCCCTGACGCCACCCTGACCGTCACCTGCTTCTGACCGCTTTTCCCCACGCTGCTGCTGTTTCTTAACTAGGAGTGCCGCGACCATTTTTGGCAGTGGCTGATGAAATTCGCTTCCGCAAAGGCAGGCTGATCTTACGAATCTTACGAATCTCTTACGGTCTCTTTGGAAGTGCCGCGACTTGTAGCTTCTGTTATCTAGTGCTAACAAGGTGTCGTGCATCGTTGGGACCGGAAGTGGAAACATTGCTTCTTGGTCACTTGTATATGTGTGTCGTTGTATTAGAAAGTACCTCCCACCTGCTTGTAATCATGCTGCACTTTAAGTGCATTCCTAATGCATTCCGTGAGTGAGCTGACACATGTAGCTGTTTTATTAATAATTGCAATACATTATTCAAGCAGAGATTTAACGGTGGCTGCAATACGAATTCCCCCTGAAACATTGCTTCCGGCTGTTTTATGTCCAGGCTTTGTTCGCTTAGTTTGAATGAGGTACGCAAGAAGCCTTAATTCTGTTTTCCTTTAAAACAATCACCGTATGCGTCGTAAAGAATCGTTGAATGCTCAATACAGATATTGCCCCGGCGACAGAGGAAAAGTTAAATAGAAGAAGCAATAGTTAAAATGGTAATTAGTTGATGTCGCATAGACCTAAATGAAAATTTGTCGTCTAACTGACAAATATTTCATACATTACTTTTTGCGAGAGTGTGCCGGAGATTGCATGACGTTTTGAATGTACGTGATTACAGAACTTCTTTAGGTATAGGTAGTTTCTTTCGTTTCGCCCCCTACGATCTCCGATACTACCGGACGATTAAAAAAAATGAAACGGCGTTTGATAGCCTTGTAGACGAAGTTTCAGAATAGCATGCACAATTTTAATTCAAGGTCACTGATGACGTCACAGGTCAAGTCAAGGATCTAATTTTGCCCGTTTTCGCCGGATGTGATTGCCGAGTAAAATCGCGATATTTAACCCGCGCCGTGCCGGGGGGGGGGGAGGGGGGGGGCGTTTAGACGCCCACCTAAGGTTTATCGACAACCACAGTTTTTGAAAGAGCAGTTTTAAACTTTCAGGATTACATAAGTGTACCATTACCTAAAACTTGCATATCTCGGATTTTTTGTATATATCGGTGACTTAAGATCAGGTCAATTTCGTATCCTCCTCATTATAAGTCAATGGAGAAAATTCAAATCCCTCCTTTTTAGAGGAAACCCATCAGATCAGTCCCATTCTTTCAGCACCATGTCTCCTTAGGCCATCCTTGATGACCCAGTTGCAAATGCAAATGCAATTTTGATACGTGATCCATATAAAGGTCATCTGAGGTCACCTGAGGTCACCAACACCTTTGTGCTAATAACTTTTGAATTTTGATAGAGGTGGGATAGAAGCGCAAAAATGACACCAATGTGTTTGTTATGTCAAGAGGCATCAACTCATATGCAACATGACTCAGCGTGACCTACTTGGGTCACCAAGTGACCTTGACCTGCGTTCAAATTTTGAACCTGACATTTTAAGGTCATCATGCATATTTATCGATGCGCCTGGACGAGAGAAACACGATGGTGTCAAAATAAATGTTCTACCTTCAAAACCTATTTATTTTTATTCGTAACAGGTTTTATTTTTGGTCGTAATATGCCGTTTAAATTTGGCCGATATTAGGGTAATTTTCAACGCCTCAGTATGACCACTACCGTATATAAAACCGAGCAACAATGGTAGAAAATGATAGCACAATCTTCTTAACAAGGAAAAATAACCCTGCTGACCGATTTCAGGACTTTTTTTTAGCGAATAACAATATCTATTTAACATGGCACATTTATTTTTTATCATCTTATTTCTCGTGTCAAGGCAATTTGCACCACATCAGTCATCAGAGTCAGAGTCCCCCCCCCCCACAGCCAACGGAAGGTGGCTGGAGACCCCAGGGCCGCGAGGATTAAGTAGGTCATGTTTCATATGGGCCAATGCGTCCTGACGAGCCAAACACTGAAATACCATTTATATTGTTGCCATCTTTACTCTATTACGAGTTATTGACAAAAACGTATCTGTGACCTAAGATGACCTCGGTTGACCTTGTAGGGGTCACTGATCAACCCTTGCCTTGGATCGTCAAGAATGGCCTAAGATAACATGATCCTGTAAGGATTGGACTGATCTGATGCATATGCTTGGAAGAGGAAGCACTCCAATATTTCCTATTGACTTATCATGGAAGTTTACGAAAATGTCTTGAGCTGACCATGTGACCCATATAACAAATCTGAGATAAGTAACTTTAACTATAGTACTGCTGGCCTAATAATGTCCTGAAATTTCAAATTCTCTCAGTCAAGCACATTGGATACAGCACATCCGCAAACATTTTTGGATGTGGGTTCATGTAACCTGTCCTGCGGACCTGGCCTGAGATGACCTTAACTCTAAAAAATTACACAACATGGGAACTCAACCCCAAACAGTGCGCGTGTTAATTTGATGGTCCCTTCAATGCATTCAAATGTATGTATCAAATTCGCAATTTTGATACGTATAGTGGCATATTTCCATAAAGTCAGATAATACATTTTTAGACACAGATTACCGCAATGACATCCACAGAAATCCACAAATATGATCCAGAATCGATAAGCTACACACTGTCTATAACTATTTCTGCTGACTTTTTCAACCAGCACTACGAATTTCTTCAGCATTTCCGGCGCAGACGCAGCGGTTCCTTGTGTAAAGTGCGAGGTGTCACGCGCAGAAGGCATCAGCAGCGTCCGGCTAGTCAGCCAACTACGCAAATATTCCCCACTCGACAGTGGGAGTCGGCGTAGGCTGCGCGATGGCCAGCACGTGAGCCGACTGCGCTCTGCGCTGGCGATACTCGGTTTGGGTCAATGGATCTGTTCGGCAGGGCCGACGAGTCTTCCTCAGCCTCTTGTGTCACTCAGCCGTCACGGACAAACGTGTCCCACCGCGGCCCGTCCGGACCCACTGAGACGGCCAGACGAGCAGCGCTCGACGCTCGTAGCTTAGCAAACAAATCGTTACATTATCGTGCGAAGGCTGAACACTCGAGACTCTGCGTAACTAAACGCTGCATAAGTAATAAATATTGGAAAATACTTGGTATCATTTAAAAGTGTGGTGTATCATTTAAAAGCACAGTTTGACAAAGCTGATATATTCCATTAAAAAATATGAACGCATTTTTTTAAATAGCGGACTATATATTTCAAACTTTAGATTATACTACATAAACCAGCTTTACGAATACATTTTTGCTTTATATGCCAATCTTTGAGTTTTATAAAGGAGATATTCATTCGATTCATACCAGGAGTAGGAAGGCAGCGTTTCCATATCGTAAATAAACAATAAACAAATAAGCAAACAAACAAACAAACACATACATAAATACATACACACAAACAAACACCATACATCGGCAGCGAAAAGTTATCAATCAGAGTGTCGCTCTGTTGCAGCTGGGTCATGAAAGATGGCGGATAAATCCTTTGATATGAATGAAATAAATAAGTATATTGTCTATGCTGTACCAGATATGTGCGTTTTTTCGCCGACGTGATTTCCTAGGTGTGGATGAGGCCGTTTCGGTGACTGCGAGCCGCGAGAGTTGTAGGGCATAAGTTGGCTGTGTACATGTAAATAGGAATACTAGACGGAACGCTGACCGTGTTTAATTAGGCGTCAACAAGGAGGGTTACGTGATAGTGGCAAATTGAGCAATAAGATAGATCTTTTCTAAATTATTACATCAGCAGTTGAAACGTGACCATGAAATTGGAACCTGTTCAAGATGATTGAGCTTGTTTAACTTATATTTTGTATCGCACTGCCTAACAGCCATCAGAAAAACTCCAGCTGCCGAGCTCTTGACTAGTTGGAAATGCACCAGTGCAACAGGTCAATATAGTATAAAACTTATCAAATTCATCGTATTATTATCTAATGAATGTCGTAGCACTGGTGTAGTTTGTTTGCATTTAAAGGGAGCGCGTCTTCTGTTTTGTATTGCCAAAAACATTTTCTCTACGATAAGTAGCAATTGTTATCACGTTTGAATGTGATAAAATTCATATATAGGCCTCCGATCAATGAATTTTTGCTTAAAATGTTTCGGCTTATTCCGGTAGAGATACCGATGAAGGCACTGGAGATCACTATGGTAACGACAAGCAAACGAAGGAGGAAGTAATGCAATACGGCGCACGTGAGACAATCAGAAATCAAAACATTTCGTTGTTGTCATTGCCTTCGCTGTTGTTTTCATAGCCTTGTCATTACGGTAGGGAACAGCTTGTAAACGGCCTTAGCTTCGTCTGATATATTTTAGTGTATCATGATATCTGAATATAAAAATAGCACAGCCAAATGATCGTGAAGGCAAAAGAACAAAAATTGTAAGCAAACAGTCGAAGCAGAACTGCCGCGGAGCTCTGTTTGAATGCTGCTACCAGTGCTCACGAGCTGTTCTGTCGAAATGCTATTGGTCGACGCTATCGATACACTTGCAAGTTTGTATCTAATTCTAGTGGTGGAAGCAGGTTGGGGTAAGCCCGATAACTTTGGTGATCCGCACCTGTGATGGGGTTATTGGAATTTCTCAGCAACTAGGATTATACTGGAGAAATGCAGGTATGGCTTCATTCAGAACAAAATATGCTTTACAATTTACCATTAGCGTGCTGGTAGTAAATGTATTGTATGTAGAAACATTGACCAACCGTTATTAATATTATTACGTGAATTATTATTTTAAATTACATTAACCAACTGTAATATTTATTGGAATTTAATTTGATTTCGAATTTAGCCAATTTAATTTGATTTCGACAAATGGCTGAAAGCAAACTGATGTTATAGTGCTAGTGCAGCATGCATGATGCAACTATACATTACATACATGGTGTAGCATATATGCTGAACTGCTGATGCAGATATGTTTTCTAAAGAAAGGCATGATAATTTATTGGACGGCGACTACCATATGCTCAAAGCATTTAATGGTGTTGCTTCCTGAGGGGGCGGATTAGACCAATGCAGCTACCATATCGTGAGGTGAAACATCGTGAGGATGTACATTATCATGAAATGCAGCATGATCGCGTTTTAATTCACAAGTGCTGCACAAGTGGTTTCCAACAAGTGCTGCACAAGTGGTTTCCAACAAGTGCTTACATAATGCTTCATATTTCATTGAAATCCTTGAGCTCATAAATCCAAAATGTCTCCGCCAATGTTACCTATACGTTTTGAGTTATTCCGCAAAGTATGGCATATTATCTTACTGCAACACGGCATTAACAGAGCTGGAATTCGGTACGGGCCACGACATCGGACTCTTCTAGACCACTATGGCTGATGTGTTGAAGCCATCTTTTACCGAAACGACTGCGGCTCATGGCCAGCAGCCACACGCTTCCTTGAAATCGTGACAGCTGTCCGAGCGGTGTGTGCCTACTAACCTAAGGAAACTTCCCCTGATTACATAAAATAGCCGACCAGCACCGACGTAGCACGCTTTAAAGAGGAAATGAGGTGCGTCAACGTAAAAACAAAGTTTTAGTGCCGACACGTACACGCAAACATGAGTGTCAAAATAATAACCATTATTTGGGGTATGATGACTAGAAATGCATACACCTAATGCTCGTGCGTACCTGAGTTTTATTGAGTGACCTGGAAGACCCAACTGCATGTTAACATGGTGGTGGAGGCAAAATCTGCCCCCTCATGGTTTTCGAGTTTAGCGAAAAAGCGGCGTCGAACAGCGCTGTCATTTTTCAGTACCTACCTACAATTCAATAAAACACCTAGTGTGAGAATGTTTACTTTTGGTCACGTTAGGTCAGGTCACCATGTCAGGTCAATGTACGGACATGTATAAATGACCAACTTGCAAGTTCGCGGTTGTGCCGTGGCCACATTTTTTGCCCGATCGGTTTCAAACTTTCAGGGCTTCATCAGAGCATAGATACCTACAATTTTTTCCAACTCGGACATTTCATCTCGATGACCTGAGGTCAGGTCAATTTCCTGACTAGAAGTCTTAGAAGTTAATGGGGACAAACTTTCTGTTAGACGGAAACGAGTCAGTGCAATCTATTTTTTTCAGGAACATATAATGTTAAGCCGTTTTTGATAACCAAGGTGCAATTTTTGGCAAGTGACGCCATCAAGGTCATCTAAGGTCACTCGAGGTCACTTACGTTTTTTGCCAATAACTTTTGATAGAGAAGAGCTGCTAGGAACGTGCGGAAGGCACCATTGTGTTTGTCTCATCAAGGCGCATCGACTGATATGCTACATGACATTTTTAGGTCAACACATGACCTTGACCTGAGGTCAAATTTTGAAGTTGTCCTTTCAAGGTCACCATATATATGTATTGAAGCGCCTTGACGATGAAACACGATGGTACGAAGTTATTGTCCTATCCTTATTAGACAAAAGTTAGTTAAAAAACATTTTTCCTAGAAACGGTCATTGACCTTAGATGACAACAGGATTGCGATAGGGAATTTCAAGAGCATTCGTTTTGTTTGTCTGGTTCTTCCTAGCTATCTTTGTTTTTGAGCTACATCGAAATATATGGATGTCGGATATTAAGGATGTCGGATATTAAGTTGATAAAGTTTTGCAAATTTGACCTCCTTTGACCTTGAAGATATTGATCTAGAGACACAAAAATTGTACACAATATGGTTCCCCAACGCCCGCTCCCACCACTCAAATTCCGTCATTCCTTGTAGAAGCTGAGATCGTAGGGGGACAGATTCTGCTCCTCAGGGTGCTAAATTCTGAGACCCCCTTCAGAGCGCGTGATAATTCTCTAAAACAATGTGAACGGCTAGGAGGGAGGTATCACATAAGCTTAGGTCTGCAGCCGAACGAGCCCCGCTGGGGGTAAACATTATCCCCTTCATATTTCCAGAGCCAATGGTCGCAGTTGAACGCACAAGGCGGCAAACGAAAGCTCTCGATAAAACAATTATAAAACATACTTAAAATGTTCTTAAACAAGGCCTTATTACATGTCAAGCGAGTCCAAACTAAGCCAAATTACTTCCAAGTGTAAGAGGAAGACACTGCTAGAGTATGGGTATCATAATAAGTACGGATCGATGTCAAGCTCGGGTCACAATAGGTCACATGTGCAAAAGTTGCATAAAAACCGTGCGACACATGATCAATGGGTTGTTTCAGACGTAGAATTCGATGGTATCATTTTGCCATCTGACCTCATTTCAGTGAAGGTCGCGTCAAAGTCTTGTTCCAGTACTTGTAGGTGAGCTATGGCGTATTTGAGCATTATTATGATTATTAGTGTGTGTCAAAATAACCTTTTGCTCATGTTGCAACTTTTAATTAATCTGAAATATTTAAAAATCACTTAATATATTTCGACTTGCCTCGTCTTCAGAATGTACATTAAACACGACACAATCGTCGTCGATACGTTACAGGGGATAGAGGAGGCCCGTCAGCCTGCTGGACTCGCCTCGATACGTTACAGGGGATAGAGGAGGTCCGTCAGCCTGCTGGACTCGCCCCGATACGTTACAGGGGATAGAGGAGGCCCGTCAGCCTGCTGGACTCGCCCCGATACGTTACAGGGGATAGAGGAGGTCCGTCAGCCTGCTGGACTCGCCTCGATACGTTACAGGGGATAGAGGAGGCCCGTCAGCCTGCTGGACTCGCCTCGATGCAATGAGATGCTGCACCGCAAGGTGGAGCTCGACGAGCGGCTGCAGCGGGTCGGCAAATGGGAGGAGAAGAAGGCCGAGCGCATGCATGGCCAGGGGAAGATGGAACTTCCGCGGTAGGCGCGGTGGTTTCTCTGTGCTCATCGAGGTGCTGAAGGTCGGTGATGGTGGCCGGCGGAAGTGGCCTGAGGCGGAGCGGTACCAGTGCTGCCGAGCCAAGCTCGCAACGATGGTTACTGGTGGTGCCGAACTCGGCCGCTGGGCAATGGAGTAGTGCGCGTTGCTTTGAAGCCAGCATCCGCTGAGGGCTGAGGGCGTAAAGAATACGCCGCAACGATTGCCTGCCATATGTGATCTTTGAGGATCATGAGGAGATGTGTCGTGTCATATCCAATTTTTATTGTGTTGAAAATGCATCAGGCTAGCATACAAACGATCGTGCTTTTTTGTCAATAGTGTAATGGACAGGACTTCTAAGGGACAGGACTTCTAAACGTCGGGAGACATCATGCCGCCCTCGGGAGACATCATGCCGCCCTCGGGAGACATCATGCCGCCCTCGGGAGACATCATCCCGCCCTCGGGAGACATCATACCGCCCTCGGGAGACATCATGCCACCCTCGGGAGACATCATCCCGCCCTCGGGAGACATCATGCCGCCCTCGGGAGACATCATACCGCTCTAGGGAGACATCATACCGCTCTCGGGAGACATCATACCGCTCTCGGGAGACATCATGCCACCCTCACAACTCGGAAGGCATCAACAAAATAAAAGACTTTAATCAAAGGAAAACAAAAGAACGTCCAAATAAAAACTCAAAACTCAAAAGCTCAATTGTCAAAAACGCAAAGATAAAATTATTGGCACATGGAGCTTACGTGGCACATGCTACTTTTCCTGGTTCCTGGCTCGAATAAATTTCAGTACCCTGGGGCCTCTACATTTATGATGCCATGCCGCCTAATAACTAAATATGCCGACAAAATAGCCGTTTTCATGACCCTCATTTAAAGATCTGGTGCCGTCCGTCGGACCTGATCTAGTCCCTGGCTGGGTGCCAGCAGAGTTTCGAACGCTGCCGGTAGGAGATGTTAGGTTTTTGTACAATGGAGCCATATGTCT
>JARFNZ010144661.1:0-10257 GCA_031763405.1 Balanus nubilus
GGGACACGGGACACGGGACACGGGACACGGGACACGGGACACGGGACACGGGACACGGGACACGGGACACGGGACGCATGAGGGACACTCCTGCATACAGTGACTACCGGACAGGCCGCACCACACCCGCATTTCATTAACATCTCATTAACCCGACAGCGTGACCACAGCAGTGGTAAAAGTCACGGCGCTGCGGGCTTGCATTCAGTCACTTGTTCCATACGAAAGGTTATGAAGCATAGACATTGGCCATGCATGTATTAAGTGGCCATATTTACTGTTGATTCAGTCTATGCCAGCCATAAATGACCTTCCACATTGATGTCAGATATCCTTCCACGCAAAATCAGCTTGCTTTTTATGCGGAATGAATCGAAAGTTGTTTCCTCGTCCTCGATGATTATCAATATTAAATACAAATTAACCAAATAAGGGGTATGCCGTATAATTGCGTTAACTGCCCGCTCCGGCCAATCCAGCCATTTAATATGCCTATCAAATACCCATAGCTACAAATACGCCCATACTAGATACACAAATACAAACTGCTGTAACATTGTTCTTCTCAATCTTCGAATTAACACATCTAAACCAATTTTCTACAGCAATGTAATCCTGAATGCAAGCGGTCCGCTCGTCTTCTAGCGTTTGCTCCAGTGTTATACTGTGGTTGGCTGACGGACCAATGGTTTGAGAAGTCGCTGTGACTGGACCAACCATGTAGAGCGGGGCGTGCGGCACTCACTGCAGTTTGCCCTCGGCCGGACCGGCCTTGAGCACGTCCGAGATGGCGATACTCGGGTCGCCGGTGGTGAAGTGCGGGTTGTCGCGGCCGCCGCTGACGGCGATACCGAACCCGTAGCCGGGCACTCGGTTCAGCGAGACGTGATGGTACTCCCAGACCACCCGCTCGCCGCCCTGAGGACAGACAAACAGACAGACAGACGGACAGGTCAGACACGCATACTGGCCGGCACCGCGCGACACAGGTCATACACACACCGGTCTGAGGCGAGGGGCATGGCGTATGGTGGGACCAGGCCCCAGGATTTCGGCAGGGAAGCTCAGCTTAGCTTCTGGGAGCTAGGCCTGCGGCTCGCAGGCTTCACCAGCGGCGGCTGGCTCCGCTCGCCTCCGTAGTTCGTTCACACCAGGGCACTACAACTACCCAATCACACGGTTCATACAACCCCACCATACGGTACAACAACACGACCACACGGCCGCCTCCCAGGCCCCGCACGACGCCACACGGCCTCCAGGCCCCGCACGACGCCACACGGCCTCCAGGCCCCGCACGACGCCAAAGGCCCTCCCAGGCCACGCACGAGCCGGCCTCCGTCCGACACACGCCGATGACAAATCGGAGAAAGTTTCAGACAGGAACAAATAATCCCATCAGCAGAACATTGCGTGCGCCGTGACTGGGCAGTCCGAGCATTGGCCACGCACAAAGGTCAAACAGCACTGATTATAGACTCCTCCTTTGACTTGTGAACGCAACTTGATGAACAAAAGCAAAATGGGAAGAGGACGGGGAAAGGGACGGCGAAAATAAACTTAAGAGGGACAAGGACAGAATGAAGGAAAGAATAGAGGAGGTGGAGAAGAACGGAGAAAAGGAGAGGTGAGTAACGAATAGAGGAAGACGGGGAGAGGGCAAAGAGGGACAAATACAGGAGTTCGACGGATGTGTGATATTATAGCCCTGGCTTTCCAGGACGATCACATCGCGCGGTACGGCACACATCATCGCAGCGTGCGCAAATCAGAACTGCCACCAACCGGCAGAGCGACACGGCGACTGGGGATGGGGGCGATGGGTGGGCGTCGTGTCGCCGCCTCCGGTCGGCCGGCGGCCCACAGTTCACCTACATCCATCTGTCGGTAATGATGGCGTTATTAATTCGACCTCCCGCCGACAGCCAGACGGTCGGTCCGCCGGGCTTTCTCCGCGGAATGGCGGCCGACGCATGTCGCCGGGGCCGGGGCGGACGGACTGGAAGGTAGGCAGGACAGCCGACCGCGGAGGGCACAGCAGACACAGACGTAGCTCCCCAGTTACCCGCTAACCAGAGCGAGGTCCAACATCCGATGCTGGATTGGGATCGTCTGGCCGCACCAATACCAATCCAATGATCACCTGCCGACGTGCACTTGCAGCCATGGACTGCCTTTTTCAGGTAAGAACACTGTCGATCGCGACGAGGGGGCGTGTTTCCCCCTGCCGGTATTGAGGCCAGACGAGGAGAGGACGGCGTGGGCCGGAGGCGGGGTCGTGTTGGCCCGGGGGCTGCGGCGGCGGCACTGGCCCTCCTAATGAGCTGTCCTGTCGGCCGGCGCCGGCGCCGCCGTCACCCCTGCCCCCGCCCAGAGTATATATATCACCACCGGCGGGGCCACTCTGCCGCCGCCGGCACAGAGGGGCGGAACGGAGCCGGGCCGTGGGGTCACAGTAACCGGCCACCCGGGACAACAGGGATAGCGACTTCCCGGGAATGTTAACCCATATCTTGCCTTTCGGCAGAATAAGCGGAAGTTTCAGTCGATGTACTGCAGATTTTAGTCCATCTTTTCGGCCGACTTCTGCCAAATACTGTCCGCTCGCGCCGCCACTTTCACTGTCAACGCAGCTGCACGTGCAGCGTGGGATTGTCTCCGGCCCAAGCGATGGGAGAGGGGCGACCCGACCTGACCCGGCCTGTCAAAGGTCGAAGGTCGAAGGTCAAAGGTCGGAGGTCAGAGGTCAGGTCGGACGGTCGCGGACGGAACCTGTGCTCGTTTGTCAGCGGGTGCCGCGCGTGTTGCAGTTGGTTAGACAGATCTAGGCACGGCTGGTCCGCTCCTGGCCGACGGAGCGGGCGGCCGGCCGGCCAGTCCACTCCGGAGGAACCCGTCGGTACCTACCTCAGTACAACCTCGGTACATTATGTTCAGCTCTGAACGGCGGTCCGGCGTGTAGCAACCACTGACATGCACGACCTTTGGCAACTTCGAACATATAATGAATTGTTTGCCGTCTAAAGAAATTGTGAGACAGACATCGCACAATGCTTGGGGAAATATGCATAATACATAACATGCCGACAACAATTTATCTTTAGCTGCGGTAGCATTTCAGCACATCGGGCGACACCTTGACCGACCATGCCCAGGTCATCACGAGCCACACAGTCGGCGAAAAGTTTCTCCCCATTAAAGGCTGACGCACACTTTTGGAAGTGGCGTTAGAAAGTTTGAATGACGGCGATGTGTTATTGATAAGTGACGCAAAAGAGAACAACTCAGTTCGATGGAAATGAGCTTGATCAGAACATTGAAAAGCCTGTTTCTGTGAAGCTTGACCATATACTGAAAGCAAAACATCACTTAAGGGCATGCCGTATCATCGTAGGAACCATAAAAGATGAAATTCATCATCAGGGATGACGATGAGGGGACGAGGACCTCAAATGAGGCACGGTAAACCAGACAAGTGGGTATCAAGATTGATCGTAAATATAACAGCTTGGGGCTAAAAGACGCAACGCAATTGACATCATCACCTCCACCAGTATGGACAATAGCTCTGACAAAATACGTCACGTTAACCATGGACCACTTGTATCGGTAATATAAGTGCCAGTCGGTGCGTTAACCCGCGCCCCCATAAGGGGGGGGGGGGTTCAGACCCCCCCCCCCTACGATCTTCGAAACTACTGGGCCGATTTAGAAAGAAATCCAACGGCAATCGATAGTCCTGTGCACAAGCTTTCAGAAAAAAGCACGAAAGATTTGATCTCAAGGTCACTGATGGCGTCACGAAACAGGTCAAAGACCCGACTTTTTTTCCGTTTTCACTGAGTGGGATTGCCGGGCGAAATAACGACATTGAACGCTTAAGCAGCTAGTAAATCGGCATGAATCGTACTCCTGACACTTATAAGATGAGTACCATTCTAAGCCTTTGGTAGTCATGGGTCAAGCAAAGGCCATCCGAGGTCACAAGTTCAAAAAGGCCAAACTGCTGATTTTGGTCATTGGGCGCTAAAACACTTGTTTTTGTCAGTTTTTCGTCAAGAACGCGAAAAACAAACCTGATAACTCCCTTCTGAACAGGGAAATAAATGAGAAAAACGGAAAATCATCGGAATTCGTATAAGTGTCATGAAAAGTGGCCCTTTTGGCCTTTGAAAGGTCATTTCTCAGTCATTTTTGAAGATATCGACTTCAAATTTGCTTCACATATTCACCGAGCTGGTCTGTTTCACATATATTCCACTTTATACATTGTTGACAATTTTTAAAAATATGGCAAAAATGGAAAATTTTAAGTTTAAATATTTCAAGTTATCGAAATTTTCACAAATTGAATCCAAGAAATCAATTTGATGGCCTGGTCTATTCCGAGCCTTTTGAGACTTTATCTTAATAACTGTGCGCTTGACAGCGTTTTCCGCAAACCCTTCTTTTTGGTCGTGAGCGGGAAAACAAGACGTTACTCTGACGTAATTTCCGGTCGACACATTATGACCTCATCATTTCCCTTTTGTCAGTATGTGCAAAATTGATGTCGAAAAGGGTATGCAAAGTATGACGACGCTGCTAGCTTTACTTTTGGAGATACCAGGAAAAAGGGTGCTAAAAGACCGTCGGTTTCATCCTGTCTGACCCGGCACGGGACCAAACCCAGCGTCTGTGTCCCGTCCTACCCACCTGGGCCGGTTCGGCGGCGCTCATCCTCATTGCCGTGACGCTCGGCATCACATCCTCGGAGGCCAAACTCCCGGTACACACAAACACACAGCGCGCCGGGCGGCTAAACTCCCGGCACACACAAACACACAGCGCGCCGCGGACGGGGAGCGGCGAGCGGCACGCACACGCAGAAGACGGAACAGTCCGCGGCCCGCACTGGAGCCACTGGGGCGCTGCCCTCTCCCTCAGTCGGGCGGCTCTGGAGCCACCGGAGCAGAGAACCGCCCTCCCCGGGCCAGCCGCCAGCGACCCGCACACCACGACCTGACCTACACCACAGTACACGACGCCGGCCTACGCTGGAGCGACTGGAGCACTGGCCTGGCTCCCAGCCGGACCAGATCGCTCGCCGGCGCGGCGCCGCCCCCAGCCGCAGGTATGTCTCCGGGACGGCCGTGTTAGAGAGCTCTAATGTTGGCGGGCGGGGCCGGCACGCACGCACCGCCGGCAGACGGGAGGCTGCGTGCCGGCGGCTGCTTACGGTGGGTGTCCGGCTCAGGAGTGACATCAGGGGAGGGGCTGGAGGGCCCTGACGAGGCCGGAGCTCCACTGTTGACTGCCTGCGAGATGCAGACCCCGGTTTGGTGCCCCTGGACCGGAGGATCCCCCAGGTACGCATCTCCGCCGCTCGGGAGGCGGGGCACGGCCACTCCCCCGGGAGAGGCGCGCTGATGAGTCCGCTACAGCCTCTGTCAGTCGTCCCCGGCACAGTCGACCCAGGCCGAGCACGGCGGGTCGCAGGGGCCGGTAGCCGCAGAGACCGTACCGCCGTCCAGTGCTCAGTTTTTACCGGATTACGGTCGGAGGTGGATGATGCCTTTGGCGGGTTGTTTGTAGGTGCCGCCGTGGGGAAGGGCCGTCAATCAGGCCGTCCGGGAGCGCCTAAACAGCCCGGCAGAGGCCGCCACCGCCCGGCGCAGGAGACCGAACTGGAAGATTAGGAAAGGAGACTGCAACGCCCGACTTAGGACCGCATATAACGAACAGAAACCCATCACCGTCCGCCAGAGACTGCAACGGCCGAACAGAAACGCATCACCCCCCCAGAGGCTGCAACGACCAAACAGAAACGCATCACCGGCCGCCCCACCCTCCTCGCCCCCGGCTGCAACGGCCGAACAGAAACGTATCACCGGCCGCCAGAGACTCCAACGTCCGGCTCTAAAGACTTGCATAGGGCAAGTAGAAACATATCACCGGTCGTCAGGTAGCACAAGACTGTACCTGACGAACAGAAGTATATCACCGACCGCCAGAGACTACATCAAACGAACAGAAACACATCACCGGCCGCAAGAGACTGCATCAAACGAACAGAAACACATCACCAGCCGCCAGAGACTGCAACACCCGGCTCTGGAGACTGCATCGGACGACCAGAAACACATCTCCGGAGACCGTCACCGTCGGCAGGGGGGGGGGGGCGTGCCCCGGGGCGGTGGGTGTGACACGCGGGGACGGGTGACAGGCCCTCACGGGCCACAGGGCGTGACGGCGTTGGTGACGACACGCCGCCGTGTCACCCGGCCCACGGTGTCGCGGCCCCGTCGTGACCGCGGCCTGGGTGCGGCCGACCAGACGTGGAGAGCTCTCGACATGGGCCGCGCCGCCGCCGGCCGATGATTGGTGGATTTCGTGAGTTGGTCGGGATTGGAGCGGCGCGGCCGCCGCAGACTCCGGGCACCGTGTCGGGCCGATATGGGTCACGGAGACACCAAATCCCGCGCACACAAACACACAGCCAGGCCGGCGGGCCGCGGTAATGTATGCGGGCTACGCCGCGGCGGCCGGCGGCGGCGGCGGAACAGCATCCCCGGGTCCGGCCGACCGACCGCCGCCGCCTGGCAGGAACACCGCCATTAGAGACGGGAGGGCAACGGCGGTACTAAATACAGTGGACAGTCTCTCCGCCGGGCGTGGTGGCCACATTCCGTTTCCCGCCAGTGCCCCAGGGCGGGGACTGAAGGTGGCTTCGGCGTACAGGTTCATAACCCCGCCCCCGGGCCATCCATCCCTGTAGTACTGTGGTGGTTTTGATTTGGCAGCGTTTTAGTGTCTTTGTTTCTTCGTCGACGTGCGCCATTTTTGCCTACGTTCGATTTTGTTTACGTTTTGTCAGTACAGCCAGAATCATTTTCGCTAACGTAAATAGTTAATAACTTTAACTCATTGTATTTATCAGTTTCGCATGATATTTGTTTTTGTCTTTTGTGTTTTATTTCTAACATGTTTTCCTTGATTTGCTTGTGATCTGTTACGTATTCTCGATTTTCATTTCTATTTCTGTTACCGAGCTGTTGTCGTCCCTACCTGCGCGTTTTCCGTTCTCTTGTTCTCTTGCTCTCTTGCTCTCTTGTTCTCCTGTATTTTACCTCTTGCGTTTTGTCTCTTGCGTCTCGTACCTTGCGTTTTGTCTTGCTCATCGGTTGTGCCTTAAGTTACTTTATTTGCCAATAATAACCTCAGTGTTGAAGTCCTACGTTTTTCAGTTGAAGGTTTGGGTCAGACATGTATTTCCGCTTTTCTTGGCCGAGTGCCGGTTTCTATTAGTTAGGTGTTCTCGCCTCTCGTGGCAAGCCCCACGATCAGAGGCTTAACACTGCACCCCACACTCAAGGTCGACCACATTCCTCTCACACCTATTTAAGTTTGAATTCTGGTTTAATATCGTTCTGTTTTGTAACATTGTGCGGGGGTGTCCCCAGACCCTCCACAAGCTTACATGGGGGCCGTAAAGCAAGAAAAATTCGTTATTTTCGTCTTCGAATGGTTACCCCGAAATACAGAAGTATAAATACACAAAATGCACACTTCGAATTTGTTGGTATGCCAAGGTGGCAATGGCACTGAAGGCAAGTTCAAGAGAAATAATCTCAACTCACAGAACGATGAAGATATATGCGTTGACAACTTTGGTCTCCGGGTAAAAGGTCCATTTGGTCTCCGACTTTATCCATGAAGTCGGGATGTTTTTCCACCCCTGACAGCAATGCTAATCGTACGGTACAACACATTGTCAATGGCTACAGCCTACAGCGTTAGCTAACCTTGAATTTTCACTTCAGCTTACAAATTCAGGCAATTAATCACGATTACGTAATTTAAGGGGGCACCATTTGTGGAAAGTGATACCTCGCGCTTTCATTGTAGGTCGTGAGATTGCCATCAAAACGTGCAACACGGAGCTGCTTTATACTTGTTTAGGCTGAAAAATGGAGATGTGTTGTCAATGGAAATGGTATCACACTACATTCGGTGTGTGGCAATTTCTGCAGCAGAGGACATTTTCTTTACGTTTAACCTGCAGCTCCTGGGAGGCATAAGTGGCTGCTCATAAGTTACGTTACCTTTTGTGATCGTTTGTGAACACCCCCCCCCCCACCATTCCCAATATTATGCTCTCATTACACTTAGCTCACCCCCTCCCCCCCCCCCGATTATAAGCTCTAGCTAGCCAAATTACTATGTATTACACCACAAGCGATTATAAATTTGCAGTTAAGCCGAGTCTATTAACGCATCTTCATACTCACGAGTGGTGTGATAACTTTTTCCTAAAAACTTGTAGCATACATCAAATGATGTTGGTACGGTTACACTACCTGAAAAAGCTTTTGCCATATTTTGGGTTTTGTCATGCACGTGTCTAACCCCGTTGGAGCGTAACGTAATTTATGAACGTAGTTCCTTAGACTCAATCAGATAACCCTTCCATAATATTGTATATCTTCCAAGGACAGATCGCCACATGCATGTCTTGAACCTACCGTTTATAGTTAACACTAGTTATTGTAAAATACTGGTTAACGAAAAGGTGCTAATGTCCCACTTAGCTTTTGACTATACTTGTGTCTGTCACACCTGAGGCCTCTTGCACCAAACAAACCCACCTGGCGAAAACGCAATTCTACCCCGATTGAAAATTCACCCAGGTGGTTATTTTCTGTTGCAACAAATTATTTCACCACCTGGGTAGAAATGAGAAGTGATTATTTTTCAGGACCCCTGCCGAACGCTCATAATAGTACGTATAATAATATAGTGCCTACCTTTAAGGCAATGATGCAATATTGTAAAGTGACTAACTAATTGTGCATTTGCTTCTTGATAATAAAATATTATATGAACAACTTCTAAAGATTGTAACAGCAATTACGTCTCAAAACGATGTCATGGCAATGCGTATTCATTGATTCATATTTAATCGTTGGTTCGTGACCACTAAATCAAAATTTGTTCCGCATTTTTTTTAGCAGCAATAATGAATGAACATGTTCAATAAAATAGCTCCGGCGCAAGGTATTACATGTTAATATGTGCTTTATTGTGCAAAATTGTAGTGCGTAAGCCATAATTACATCATCATGAACGTGTGGCGTCAATAAAACAAACGATAAATTCTCACGAAATTTGCACGGAAGATCCTCTTGCGCGTTGTCATGACAACTTGATATTAGACGGTTTCCGCAAGCCTCCTCTTTCTGCGAACGCTCAGTCTTGGTATTGCAATTAGGGTTGGTGGGCGTTTTATCGACGCTTGTGATTATCTAAGAGCAAACAACGGTGTTTTTAAACATTGCGGAATTGTCTATTACAAAAAGCATACTGTCGACAAGTCTTCCAACACTGTGAACAATAATTTAACCAACATTTTGTTGGTTATTTTTTATGTAATTTAGCCATTTGCGGCATCTGTGACGCCCAGAAAACCTTCCGCCCGATCTACTTTTGGAGTTTGGTGCAAGAGGATATCAACCAAGGTGGGTAAAATCGAGCTGAACTGGGGTAGAATAGACCTGATACATGATAATAGAATGGCTTACAAAGATGACGAATCGATGGAATGAAACGTGCTGAATCTAACGTTGTCATTCTTTTTCTCCAATTTGCACTCCTTGTATCACAATTTAACGAAAATAGGGAGCGAGGTTCCGCGCTGCTGACGTCACTAGAAGGTTGGAGACCAATCTATGAGTCGCTCATTAACACGAAGGGGCACTGGGCTGAAACATTTTTATTTAATTTATGAGAAATTCTGGGTATAATTTTAGGCGGTACGACATTTAAGTGATGATTTATGGATGCTAATGTTGAAAAACACGTAATATGCAAAAATAGCAAACAAAGAATGTGTACAAATAGGTTAGAAGTTAGTTAGCATCGATGGAAGTGCCCCAATAACTATAATGTCATACAGCAACTCATCCTAATATCATCTGCATTTTCCATAACTTCGCCGAATAGATCTCTAAAGCAAAGCTTTAGTCTCATTTTATACTGACAGGGTTCGCAAATAATCGAAGAAAGGCAGTTCGTTGAAAAGGCTTAAGAATTAAACGCTGCTAGCCATAGAAATCAGCCATTGAAGTGAGTAAAATGAAGGCATGCCTTTATATATCATGCGGACATTAGTTGTTTTAGCAGGGTGCTTGACAGCCGAGAGATAGTTATAAATGATAAAGTGATGATTTTTAGGTGTGTACAGAAGCTTACAAACCCATTGAAGATTGCATCTTGACG
>JARFNZ010144672.1:0-10257 GCA_031763405.1 Balanus nubilus
GGCCAGCCCGACCCTTCTGTTGGATTAACACTATGTGCGGCTGGGGCAGATATTGCCCCCCCCCCCCCAGTGGTTTTTCCCCCAGTGGAATGCCACTCCCGAACCGTTAGGCTCAGCGCCTCGAAATGTTTCGACTTCTCCTAGAACTGAATGCCAAATGTTGTGTCAAAAATTTGAGCACAATCGGCCCAGCAGGGGTGGCGCCAGGACCTCGTTTTTTGGAGGCACTCTGTCACGAGTGAATGGTTTTGAACGAAATCCTGGGGGTTGCTTGCTTCTTTTGAGTCGTACGGCACAATATATGTGCCAAATGCACTTCCCTAGCAATATAGATGCAAAATACAAGCGATTGCACATATTTTTGGCAGAGGCGTACTCGGGTACACAAAATGGGAGGCGATATCCACTAGTGCAGGCCGGTCGTGCCCCCGATGCTGCTTACCTAGATCCCACTATGTGCAATATCAAATTTAACAAATAATGGCGAGATTCTTAGCAATGTAAGCGAGATGTAACATATCGTGCCAAGCAAATCCAAACTTTAGGGGGAAGAAATCTCCAGAAAATCCCGAACAAAATCCATAGAAATATCTCATTCCTGAATACACCTATGATTTTTCATTTCTTGAAATTCATATTTTGATTTGTCGAAGGTCTATATGTAAGAAGCTGAAAATCGCTTTTCGCAAAATAATCCGTCCAAAAGCATGGTGACAATGACCTTTTAAAGAATATCCCAAATTTGGCCATTTTTGGCACCCCAGCACCTTATTTTGGACCAAAACGGAAAATTTGGACTTGCACTGGAGGATATCGTCATGGCGCATCGAATGGTGTTTGTTAAACCGAAATCGGTCAGGTAGATCTCGAGATCGTGGGGGGGGGGGCAAAATCTCTCCCCCCCTCCTCCCCCTCCTGCAGGAAATCGGTTTTCTGGAAGGGTAATCGGGAAGGCACAGGCCCCGTACCCCTTCTCCTTCCCTACCACTGGCACTCTGCCTTCATAGGGTCGTCCCATCGAGATACGGAGAAAGAGTCAGACCTGTGCCACTCTCCACCTCCCCTGCCTCTCTGTCCCTGGAGGTGTCGTGTCCTGGGCCCGCCTGATAGCACGCTGGCTCGCACCCCGTGCCGACTTTGCCACTGGCTGTGATCGGCCGCCGCCACCCCGTGCGGGGCTCGATAACGAAGACAAAATAGCTGCAAACAATCTGATTAGTCGGTCGAGCGGTCCCCGCTCCCGGCGGGCGGCGGCTGGAAAAGGTTCGACTGGCGCCGAGTGCCGGCCTCGGCCAGACCGGGCTCAGTCTGGGGACCGTAGGTCGGCCTTACTCACAGGCTGGAAGCTTCAACAGTGTTAGGAATGAGATCATGGTCAAGTCTGCAAATGTTCTTCTCTCGGAAGAAGATTGGAAAGATTTCAGAGTAAATAAACCAATGTTTTGGATGCATCGTTCAAGACCGAGATTTACATACAGATGCGTTTGTTCCAACTGGAAACAATCCAACTCGGAGCTTACTCCTCGAGACATGTTTCAAACATGGAAGCTTTCCCGATCCCGGGCCGTGTTAAAGCTGACCACCCTTCCCTCCCCTCCCCCGGCTGACCGCCGACCCCTACAAAGAGCAGGTCTGACCGCCGACCCCTACAAAGAGCAGGGCTGACCACCGACCTTGTTCTCGATGAGCAGCTCCACCATCTCGAGGTTCTCGTTGTCTATAGCCATCAGCAGGGCGGTCCTCCCCAGCGGGTCCACGCAGTTGATGTTCAGGGCAGGCGTGCAGTTCTGGGTACGCTGCAGGAGTCTGAAATGGAACCGAGACATAACCGCTGGTAAAATTTAATCGGTGAACCTCTGGTAGCTTTATGGCACCCGAACTCCTGTCATATATGGTGTACAAACCAGGAAGTATGAGTGTTGCTTATTACGAGTGAGTACCTATACGTGTACTTGGCTCATGTTCCGTTTCAGAAAGCCTGTTGATGCAAAACTATGGATTGTTACACAGTGTCTCGCTAAATACTGAATGTTCAGGTGAGGCACTTGCAAAAAAAAACTTCGTTAAAGAGCAAAACGGAAATTTGTCGTCGGCTAGTGGTGACACGATGGTCAGCATAATAAGAGCAGCACAAACAACACCCTCATACGAGCAATGTTTTATCATACATGTATTTTCGGTGAAATATTAGGCGTTACAATGTTTATTAAGAAGGTATGAATGCGTATAATCGCATAGATGAATACAAATGACCTGGTATGTTTTCGCTATTGAAGGCAGTTTTGTGCAGGAGAATAAGAGACTACCACAGCCCACTCCCGTATCGGATACCCCACATCCGTTGCTCTGAACATCCACATTTAGCTGACATGAAGCAAAAATAAAAGCACGTAATGCGAAAAAGTGCATACGTGCGCTGATACCAGGGGCGGATGCAGCCATTTTCAAAGAGAGGAGTCAAAAGGGCCAAACGGCCACGGTAGGAGTGCTGATTGTGCGATATACCTATAGTAAGGTGGAGTTGTTTTGAAAGGGGGGGGGGGGGCCCAAACCGCATTTTGGCCCCCTGATGTCTGACTTTGGCCCCGTTGCCCCCCCCCCCCCTGGATCCGCCAGTGGCTGATACTAAACATAATAAACGCAGTAACGGCACACAGCAAATATGACGTTTTATAACAAAGCAGCGCCAATTACGGTGTGCCAGTGTGGCGGCGTTCTCGTATTTCAAAATTAAGCAAATTGTTGAAGCATTATGATTATGTTTGTTACTGCTGTTGGTCTATCAGTTAACATGTGAATTTGCATTCCCATTAAATAATGAAACTTACAGTCATGAACCTTTTTCACAAATGCAAGGTGCACCACTTTATTCGATGGACGTCCTTTTATTGATGCAAACAACACAATATCTATTGTTCACGATGTCATCAAGTTAAGTTATCGTGAAATATTAGAAATAATTAATGCATCAGAGATGTTAGGGTAGCGCATTTTCCATTTATTACCGTCGTGTTGTGGCGACGTCTCCCCGTTCGACGGCGAGAAGGAACCTCTTCTCCTCCAGTGTGAGGGACGCCATTTGTTGGTGGGGGCGGACATCCTGGGAGGCGTTTACCTCCTGCAACGAGCACAGCTGGGTCAGTTTTCAGACATCAACAGTCTTTAAGCTGAGATCTTTTATTTTCAACGAAGGTACTATTTACAGGATGGAAGTTCGAAAACAGCATTGCGTTCATGGATAAAACCACAATGAAGGCGACCCCTGAAGCAGATATCTGCGACCTTCGTAGAGATGTTGAGAGCCATACCACCAGGGCTGTCACAAACAGAACATCGGCTTCGCTACCTCGAGGGTAAAATCGACCCAGCGATGGCCGCCGTCACCCCGCGAACGTGTCTGCGGGCATGTAACCATGTCCAGTGCCTGGCTCTCGAAGACCTGCCTGTAGGACAATAAAAAAGCGGTAGTTGCGAGCCGATGCTGAGTTTTTTTTATATAGTTTGTATGAGTTTGTGTTTATGAGCGCATCACTGAAATACATTTACATGTATAATGAATGATTCATTCAATGTTCTTGCTACCTCCTTTGCATTTAAATCCTAAGAAATACGCGTCACACCCTTTCTTCAACACATAATAACCAACGCCGTTTTCAGTATTCTCTTTCTTTTTACTGTCCACGACGTTTTTTTTTACGAATAGACAAGCAACTTGTTACAATTTGATTATTTTTTAACTGAGTCTTGCGTGTATTAAATTGGAACTTTACTTGTATGTGTTTGGATTTTGTTCGTTTTAAAATGAATGTTACATGTCTTAAATTAAATTTAACCTGTTTTAAATCGGATTAAATTTTTGTCTTAAATCGAGTTTTACTTGTCTTAAATTGGATGATGAAAATAAGGTATAGAGATAAAAATAAAATTATTCAGGAAGAGCCCACCATTGACTTGGGGAGATAATTATGTCCCCTTCCTCTCCTGTCGAATATTAACGATAGCTTAAATGCGAATGGAGCTATCAACATGAAACATTGCGTACCTTCTGCATCAATTTTAGATCGTCTATAGGCAATTTAGCCAATTTTGCCGAGAGGTTTATGACATATGGCCAATTTGGTAACGTCACTACGCGTGATTTTCGGCCGAAATGTGTTGAATATTTGAAAATTTGTCAAAGATATACTTAAAACAAAACGTGAATAAAAAACATCCCTCGTGGCCTTCTTTGCTCACAAAATCGAAAATTTTGAAGGTGATAAAAAAGCGGAAAATATGTCAAGGCACTTAATATGGACAACTCCCAAACCAAATTTTAAAGAAATTGTATAATAGTGAATATCTTAATTGTTGAATGATCATCGGCTCGTTAAGTACCTATTCGCCCGTTCTTACATCATTTTGAAATGCATATTTGATATTACTAGGCCACGAGCGCAGGAATAATAGCACTAATGGATTTATGAGGCTAAACTGATCCATAACCATGCATCGTATGTTCAAAATTATGAATTTCAAAATTTGGCCTTATTTGACCTTGCCTTGACCTGACCATGGAACAATCTTCACTGAAATGAGTTCAGATGGTAAAATAACCGTCACTATTGAATTCGACGTGTAAAATAACCCATTAAACACGTAATGCATGACTTATTGATTACTTTTGCTTCAAGTGACCCTTTGTGTCATGACCTTGACCTTGACTCGTGCTTAGCATTTGACTTGTACTTATACAGTACGTTTAACATACATTTGAGAACAATTTGTCGTGGTTTGGGCCCAGAGCCGCACATTTTGCTGTCTCCGCGGTACATAACGTGGAAACACCCGATTTTGACATTTGACCTGACCTTGGTCTGATACGTGACTTCATTTTGAAAATTTGGCATGAACTTTAGATGCATCTCGTTGAGAGCTTTCGAATGTCGCATCACGCGTCGCGCTACGATCATTGGTTCGGAAAATAACGAGGGGGAGCAAAATTCCCCCTCCCCGCCTTCTCGGTCAATAGCGTTCGACTGACGGCCAATGATTGGATGGGGATGTTTATTGCCTACCTATCCTACCACAACATGTAGGAAGTTCAAACTGCAGGGGTTCCGCCGTTTTAGTTTTATTTCGAAACATTAGCGACGCTCTTACTTTGACCGATAAAGTGCAGAACAGTTAGCAACTGGTCGGTATTTGCAGACTGGCCCAAACTAATGGTCCAATCTCGCTCGAATGCCGGCAAAACGGCCACGTTATTACTGTAAATCTATCAGCGACTAAGCCCCAAAGTCGCTTTAGATCATCCCAATGGCGGAACGTACTCAGGCACCCCCGTTTCGATTAGGGCATTGGTGACCAACTATTATGTCGGCTTAGGCTGCTTAATTACAAATTGAAAGTGAGCGTCAGGCTTATTCAGCATGTAATGATTTCGGATCTTGTGGATCCTAGGGTATAATACAGGTGTGTGACATTAGTAATCCACTGTTTTACCGTAAGTTATTGCATTCGTAGCCTCTCTTTCATAAAAAACAGGCTACAGTATACATAAGAAACATGTGTTAGACACCAAAGAAGAAGCGAGCGAAGATTGAAGTCAGTATGCATAAATGTTTTTGTACTTATCCTTTTAACGTCTAATCCTTTAAATGTGACATTTTCAACAACAGACGTCTAAATACCATTAAAGTTTGAGCATGAGCCAGGATAGCATGACAAATACAAATAGAAAAACGGTTATGCATGCCTATAAAATGAATGAATGAAATGGCTTACACATGTTCAATCAATCTTAAAAAATATTTAACCTTCTGGGCAGCATTCGGTGAATATTTAGTCTATTTTATAACATTATGACCATGGGATAATGGGAACATTATTTTTTATTTTTTGTTCTCTGTCCATGTAATGTGTGTCCTATGTTTGTGTTCGTTTTCCAGATTAAGTATATAAACATTATGGCCATGTAGAATTAATACCACCCCGCATCACAACACTGCGTTGCCACCGCTAACACCCCAGCTGGGAGAGCGACCAGCCTTACCGCCAGGAAGAGACGCCATTAGACTGTTCTGCCGCACCATCTCCCCGTCTCGCCGCAGCAGCACAGCATCACGTCACAGCGGCATAGCTTACTCCAGCCTCGCCCGGCCCGCCTCTCTGACCGCTCCTCCGTACCCCCTCCCCTCTAACTCCTCCCACCCTTTCGCTCTGCACCCTCCCACCCCTCCTCTCTGCCGCCTCCCACCCCTCTGACACCATCCAGCTCCTCTGACACCATCCAGCCCCTCTGCCGCCTGCCACCCCTCTGCCCCCACCAGCTCCTCTGACACCATCCAGCCCTCTGCCGCCTGCCGCCCCTGACACCATCCAGCCCCTCTGACACCATCCAGCCCCACTGACACCATCCAGCCCCTCTGCCGCCTGCCGCCCCTCTGACACCATCCAGCCCCTCTGACACCATCCAGCCCCTCTGACACCATCCAGCCCCTCCGCCGCCTGCCGCCCCTCTGACACCATCCAGCTCCTGACACCATCCAGCCCCTCTGACACCACCCAGCCACCTCCGCCTCCCCGGTCCATTCCAGGACACCGGCCGCGTCCGACGTCCGACGTCCGTCGGCCGTCCCATGACGCTCCGGGCCTCCGGGGGGCCCCGGGAGCAGGGAGGGCTCCAGGGGGCCCCGGAAGGCGGCTGATGACCCGGTGGCAGCTGGTGCCGGCGCTGACGGCAGCTCTCAGTCGGATTAGTCATCCCATGACGTCATCATGACGTCACCGAACGCGACGACTTTCCCCAGCAACAGTCATATGGCAAATAACGTTTGTCTGTGTGTGCATGACAATATTGCCGCAGTTTATGAGTTCCGGCCAATGGTTTTGGAAACACTCTGCTTCTTTTGAAATCCATAGCATGTTATCTCGGCCGTCCTGGAACGCCAAGATATACGCACGCATCATCGGGAAACCATAAATTGGATGTCATCGTAAATCTCAGAGTATCGGGGCCGGAATCACTGTTTCATGTGCAAGGGATTTCCTGGTTGGTCCCCTGTGTTAGATATAGCCTGACTGTCTATCACCATACCTTGGAACAGGGTGTGTGGGTGCCGAGTGTTCGGAACAGTACTGGCGACTGCGTTGACATAAAACCACAATAGTAGGCACTAGTTCATAGACATTACATGAAGGTGAATGTAATGCAAAACCAAAGAAAACGCTGATGGAAATATTTTCGGTCTATTGTCCTCGTCTTGTGAGTACACATGAAACATCATATATCCAAACATCAAACATCAAACATCAAACATCAAACATCAAACACAAAAGGCGAGGACAATAGTCCGCAAAATATTTCCATCGGTAATGCTAATACGTCGTCGCTATCTTTCCCCAAACTGCAAAGAAATCACCTATACACATGATAGTTTTACCACCAGACAATGTAACATAACTATTTTCAGATAGGTCAAATTTGTTTGTTTGTTTGTTTGGTTAGGATCAGGCCCTTTTG
Organism: Balanus nubilus; assembly: GCA_031763405.1. Taxonomy (NCBI): domain Eukaryota; kingdom Metazoa; phylum Arthropoda; class Thecostraca; order Balanomorpha; family Balanidae; genus Balanus; species Balanus nubilus. Next base: position 7,505 of record JARFNZ010144672.1, read on the forward strand.
GTGGATTGCGACCAGTGCGGAATAATGGGATGAAGAAGAAGGAAAAAGTGGGCGAAAGTGGAACGCCGACCGGGTGACCGCCCATGACTTCTGGGTGCCAACCCCGGCGCTGTGTCGCGGGAAGGCCCATGCCATGCAGACGATCACCACTGCCGGGGGGCGGTTCGTTGGCCGCCACATACCCGGTGGCCGACGACCACCAGGCCTGGGTTAACGTGGGCGTGACAGAGGATCGAGGATCGGCTGTCGGGAGGACAAAAGGGGATCTGAGATAGGGTAAAGGGTTTGCGCTCCATTTGGGGAAAGGGGCCTTCGTGCAATGTAAGGACAACTGAACAGCGAGTGATTATGACCTAATGAGATATTGTGGCCGATTCGTTTACTGATTGGATATAATGCGCATCCAAATATCCCATATTCTATTTTACTGTAACCGGCTTGTCGCAAAACAAATCAAAATCGATTTATGTTTAGTGGTGCTTGCTTGACCCATGTGATTCACGACTCGACAGCGAACAGCACTTCTATTTCTGTCCATAGATGGCGATAGTAGTAAACGCCTGAAAGGATGCTGTACCGCATAACCTGAAGTCTAGAACTGCAGTCGGCCAAATTGGGCTGGTAACGAGACATTCTGGTCACCAAAAGGGGTAACCAAAGAGCATCCTGCCTTTCCTGTCGAAAAGTGCTGATTTTGTGTCTGAAAATATTAACTGCTCCTCGGAAATATGATATTTGCAGACGGACGTACACCAACCGGCAATCACAATCACAAAGCAATATCAGTCGCCAAAACCTTGCATCATCAAACGCACCCAGGCGCCATCAGACACATCCATACGTCATCAAATACCACCAGCCACCATCACACCACGCCACGAGACGCCATCAGACACCACCAGCATCCCTCAGACGCCATCAGACACCAGCAGCATTCCTCAGACGTCATCAGTGTCCATTGTTTGCAGGGATTCGCCGTCGAACGCTGCTACGCCGCGGTGCCGATATATCCGAGGCGTTAATGGATTGTCGGACGAAGAAACACGTCGGGAGGAATCGGAGAGCTTTCCGTTCCAGACGTCAGTAGGACACGTTGGGATCAGATGAGACTCTGGGGCGGTTTGGTTAGGGCGATAGATGTTAAGACGGCGATGTGGCTCAGTTGAGACAGGTGTGAGGTCCTGAATGAACACTGGAAACCCAAACGGAATCCAAGAAACGCCATAGACTTGTTTGGGTTCCTGACACCATTCTACGAAATTCTAGTTATTGAAGCTATCCATATGCGAGTATATTCGGAGACATACTCGTGTGATCACAAAATGCCGGCCAAAATGATTTTGTGATCAAGATGGCCTTTTTGATACGATTTGTAAATATATTTTCCTCCATATGTCCTAGCTTAATATATTTACGAAAAACCTAGCTCTGTGAAAGCAATATCCGTTTTCAATCATAGATGGTGTAAAAATGTTTAATCACTTATGACATATGTTTGTGTTCCATCGGTGCAACTATGCAGGCGGACGGCCACGGCCGTGTCCCTGGAGCCATCTTTTTCAGGATGTGGAGGCGTTGCCCATCGGTGGCCGTACCGACTTGGACGTTGTACTGAGCCAGGCTGGCGGTGTCAGGAACCCTTTCAAGGCGAGACGGTATACATAAATTTATGTATGGTGTCGAACTTCATGTCCCGGAAAGTAAAATCATTATTTACAATTAAAGGTTAGAACTTTGCTCCTATGTAGTGGTTTTAAGTTTGCTTGCTTATCGATATATTTATTGCAAAGGATAGATCAAATTCAGAAAAAATAACACTATTTCATCATAATCAGTGGCTCATATATCAGCTTAAGATCATACATCATAATCAACTTTACCAGTCGTGGTGATTAAAATATTAAAATAAGAGATTAAAATAATTAGCTGCTTGGAACGATCTTACGTGGAAGAAAATCATCAATTATCCGTTGGCTCGCAATTTCATTATATATGATTAGTGCACTGAGTTTCTAGCCTGTGCTTCGGCATTATCAAGTTTGGACATAGAAAACTGCACACGTTCTCTTTGGCTTTAAGCTTTGGTGTTCGGGATATTTTCTAGGATTAAAAGCAGGCCCCTAATCAATCTTCCAAAAGACCATCCGAGTCACGTTCAATTGGATTTCACATAAATCCACGGAATTTGTAGAAAAGAGCTTGATAGAAGAGACGAAGGAAAGAACAAAGTCATCAGTTATATATCAAGGGAAAATCCACTAGCGGTGGGCATATTTGTCGGAATTTTAACCTGTTCTTAAACGTACTTTTGAATTTGCTATATGCATTTAAGGATCTGATAAACATAAAAAAACTCTGCACTAATAATGCTCATTCACTTCACTCCATGCATGTATGCATATGAGACAAAATGCATGCCATCTCTTGCATTTGCAAAATTGTTTTACAGTCTTTAAGAAACAGCTCTCTAACTTCATGGAAAGTGATCCATTGGTCCCCAGCACAAGCCAGTAATGGAGATGTAGTTTTGTGCTTGCTGGCGCACCGACTGCAAACTACCAGAGCAAAGGTTAACTTCTGAGTACTGACAGAGCATGCCAGACCATTTCAGAAGTTCCCGAACTGATGCTGGTATGATCAAGATCCTAGTCCGCTTCTATATTTAACCCCTCGACAACAATACCTTTTGTGGGTGCATGTTATCCCAGCACTACACCACAGCTTTCTAACTACCTTAACCACCCATCCGGGGG
>JARFNZ010144683.1:0-10256 GCA_031763405.1 Balanus nubilus
CCCCCCCCCCCCCCCCCCCCCAGAATGAGCCCTGACCAGACGACCGGCCGACGTTATCAGGTACAGAGCTATCCATTTCGACAAGCACCGGGCAAATGAGTCTCCTGCCGCTGGATCGCCGAACCAAGGAACTCAGGCGACTGGGTTGCTGGTCACGGAACAGCAAAAACCGTTTAGCAAAAGCAATTTGGATTACGCTTCCCTAGCCACGCTGACGCTTGATCTTAACCTAGCCGAGAATACTTAATACTCGGATGAACACTTTAGGGTGACGTGTTGCGAGGTAGCCTGAAGCCCGCGAAAACCCCTTGATCTAAAAAAGACCACTAACGAATTCAGTTCAGTTGAACCAATGACACAAATCTAACAGTTTAACGTTATCGGCACCAAGCTACCCAACTAAATGAACTTGATGATGCTGCTCCGAACTACCAGCACCACCAAACGAGCTGGAAATAGCTGGGATTGGCAAATAGCCGACTGAAACCAGTCGGTTCTAATGTGAACAGTCCGGCAGCCGGGGTGAGGATCGATCAACAAATCAGCCACTGATGAGCCAGGCTGATGGCGCTGTAACACTAGCGACTTATTGACGTCAGTGCCGTTGGCAACCGAGTTGGATCCCTTCACAGTATTTACATACGAAACTGTAGGTATAGAGCGTGGTTCGGGAGCCAGGTATAGCGCTGGTGTTGCCGCGCAGGTATCAGTAGAATCAGTTTGGCTGCAGTGCCTGCTATTTCGGTCGGACCACCCGGTCCCATTTATCAGTGTCGGCAAAATAACGTGATTCAGACGAATCACCTCCTTTGCCAGCTCACTGCTTTTTCAATCTACATACGAATAATGAAGTTCAAGCCAAGTTAGAACAAGGCACTTAGACGGCAGTTTGTATGACCCATTCCAGGTGGCGTTTTTGTTAAACGGCATTAGAAGCTTACATTATTGGCAGGGCCCCTGTCCTGTCGTACTTGCTCTACAACAGCGGTTAGCTGGCAAGCGTAAGGCAAAGCGGCGACTAAAGTCTCAAGGCTATGTCAACAGTCGGTCAAACAGTTCCTACAATTGACTAACAGTTGTATACGTATATTAATAACTAGCTTTTCGAATCGTAGGTCTATCAAATAAAATCATAAGGATGATGATGATGATGATTGGGGCTTAATGGCGCCGCAACGGTAAGAGTTATATGGCTCCCATAAAAACACAAGGAAACACAAGAAGAAGAGGAGAAAGAAGAAGAAGAACGAAATAAAGCATGAAAACTGTCCGGACTTACCCTGAAGAGCTGTCCCTTCTCGCGGTTGAACCCGACCAGGCCGAGGTCAGCCAGCCGCTCTGACAACATCCGGAACATGTGGCCGTATAGACCATCCAGGGAGGGACGAGAGGTCCGCACCACGTCGATCAGCGCCTCCTGCACCTGAGCAGCACACGTCACAAACGTCAGCTGGTCTCACCATAGCCAGACGCAGTGGGGACACTGAGCGGTTAACATACTGATTACTGACCCAGTAGACAGGAAGTGTGATGCCTCGTCGCTGTCCAAACACTAGATTGGTCATCGGAAGCATAACGTCGTTTGGTCGTATCACCGTTTACCACCTCCTTACCGGAATTTCACCTCATAATTAAACGTCGCGTCGCATCAAACCAGTCAGTTATAGTTGAGTCTACCAGATATCGCGGGCACTAGACGTGTTGCTGCCTCACCTCGAGCAGTGTGTTGTAGAGGAGCCTCTGCTCGCGGGAGAAGGTGCCGTTAACCGGCCAGGTCCGGGTGATATCACTGCTGTAGCCGTGCAGCTCACAGCCTGTGGCAGACACAGGTTCAGAGGTCAGTGATGAGATGCGGAGGCGTCGATGCGAGCTAAAGGCATAATACATCCATCGGACGTCGACCAACAGACACTTCACACTGAAGGCGGCCGTCAAAATAAACCCTTCAGAACCGATGAGGACACTTTGTCAATTGTGTGCATTGCTTCTAAAAATCACAATGTTATCACAGAGTAGAAGTCCTGGCCTTTCGCACATCTTTCTCCCTTCCCTGAAAGAAGAGGATCCCAGCAAGCTGCCCACCTGCGTCCATCAGCACCAGCTGTCCGTCCTCCACGGTCATGTTGTTGTTGGTGTAGTGGATCACATTGGTACGGTCACCACCCGCCACCACCGGCGGGTAGGCCAGCCGCTCCGCACCGCGCATGCGCGCCCCGAACTCCACCCTGGCATACAGCTCATGCTCTGTGACGCCCGGCCTGGAGGCAGCCATGGCGTCTCTGATGGCAGCAGCAGCGCAGCGGGCGGCCCTCCGCATCAGCCGCTGTTCGGCCGGGGATTTGACCAGCCGCAGCGTCTGGATGGCTCGCCGGGGCGACTCCAGCGCCGCTCCACGCAGCGACGTCACCAGATCCCGGACGGTGGCGCTCAGCGGGCCGTGGACGTCGACAGCGGAGAAGTCGAACCACACCGCCGCGCCGACGCCGGCCCAGTCGGAGGCGAGGCACTCGAGGTAGCGGCCGAGCTCGGCGGCGCCGGCGGCGCGGTCAACGCCGAGCATGGCGGGCGCGGCGGCGGGCCCGGTGCAGCCCCCCTCCCACAGCTGGCGGTGGGCCGTGTTGCGCTGGACGAACAGGGCGGCGGTGTGCTCCGGCGGCGGCCGGCCGGACCGAGAGTGGAGCACCAGCACGGCCTCCGGCTCCTGACAGCCGCTCAGGTAGAGCAGGTCGGTGGCCTGCCGGAACGGGTGGGGGATGTCCTCCGAGAGGTGCGAGACGCGCGCAGCAGGGACGATCACCACGTGCTGCTGAGGAGCCTGCTGCTGCGGCGCCTGGCGCGCCAGCAGCTCCATTAGCCGCCGCCGCCGGTCGGAGAACTCGTCAGCCATCAGGCCGGGCGTCACCTGACCGACAGGGCGGACAGCAGACGGCGGTCAGTCAGCCGGGTGTTGTCAGACATGTGTCAGACAGACATGTGTCAGACAGACATGTGTCAGACAGACATGTGTCAGACAGACATGTGTCAGACAGACATGGGGGACAGAGGACAGACAGGCCTGTTATGTAGTCGCCTGTCAGCCACAGTCTGAGCAGCCAGCAAGGTGTGGTGACAGTCTGAATGGCGGCACAATAGTCGCAAATTTGTGTTTGTGCAAAAGTGGCAGCAAAATCTAAAATACAAATTGCTGTCAACCAGTGTGCAGGTAAGCCCAAATCACAACCACTAAAAGAAGTGAATGGAATGTATGTTCATGAATATGCATTCAATGTATTGTATACACCTAGCCAATAATGTGCATTGAGCATTGTCATCAACTTGTTTAGAAATAATAGTGAGTGTCCATTTGTCCTCTATGCATTTGAAAGCCTGTGCATGTGTAAGTACCACAACACATCTGACTTGCCTCGCCCTCCTTCATGAGATGCGGGTGTGTACAGTTGAAGGGCTGGCCATAGGATGTCTGTGCAGGAGCAGCAGCCTTGACAGAGGCCTGGTGACTGAGACATCTGTACAGCAGTGGTGAGGTAGACAATTCTGAAATGGACAAAACAAGGTGTAGTCTTCACAGCCATAAGGCAAACATATATGATCAAGTAGCAAAGCATGCATTTTGAGCTGTACATATAGTGTGTAAGCCTATCACATTACCTTTGAGATGATAGGCATTTGTCCCCCAACAAGGATAAACAATGTCATAAAAAGAAGTTGATCTAAGGCTTCTTAATGGCTGAAGTGAAATAGGCTGAACCCTGCATGCAGGGTGAAAGCCAGGTGCTGGTGAAATAAAAATAACAGTCACTACATCATATTGATGGTGTAAATAATAGTGATCTCACAAGACTTGCTTTACATCAATGTTATGAATGAGTGAGCATGGCTATGCTTCATGCTCACATTATCATGACTAATGAATGCATCATTTGTAACCTGAAACAGTCTGGCATTTGAATTAACTTAGTTAAGTGTCAAACAATTTGTGCCTAACAGCTCTTCACCAAATCAGGAAAAATCCAGATTTGTTTACAACAAAAGATGTCAGGGTTGGAAACTACAAACAAAAGGACCAAGAAATATACACTTTTTCCTGTTTTAGCTTAAGTTTAAGTCAATGGGCTTGGAGTTAGACACCTTTATAGGTGTCAACGATGCTCTGCATTCTGCAGAAAGTGTAAATAGCACCACATCTCACATATTTAAAACATAGGTATACATAGAGAACAGTATACATCAACCATCAAATATATGTTCTAAAAATTCAGAAAACACCATAAACCCTCAGAAGGCAGCTGATTAACCAGGGAAGTCATCAGTAAAAGAGGGCACAACCTAAGAGCACTCTGGCCTTGTTCTGTCCCCCAAATTACCAAGAATTAGCCCATTTGGGAGTGATGGTGGCAACACCTGGCTGCCCATAAACATCTAGGCACCACCTCATTTACAATTATGTGACAGTACACTTGGCTGTAGCTTAACCCTCACCAGTGTATGACAAAAGTGCTGTGTCTCTGTGTAGGGGGGGGGGGGGGGTGACATCTGAAATCAGGTCAATTACCTGAAATCACCAAATTCCATTTTTGCTGATAAAATGACTTATAATCAAGCTAGAGCCACTCCCTAAAGACCAAGACATTTATTTTGGTACATAGAATGTGTTTCGACACATTCCAGGTCTCAGTTGATCTTTATTTCCACTCAATGGTCAAAGGTCAACTTAGGTCATCTGAGGTCAGTGACCTCACTTGACCTGTAATATGTCATGATCTCATTTGAACCTGTATTTGTGTAAAATGAATGTGAAATTTGAAATAAACCAAAAAAAACACCTAGAAAGCTCTGGAAATAAAAAAGGTCACCTGAGGCCATCAGAGGTCAGTGACCTTGGTTGACCTTTGGAGGTCATGACCTCATCGAAAACCATGGAGGTCAAATGGTAACACCTGTTTGTATACTCCTGAACATCAATAATCAGGAAGTGTCCGAGTTATAAGCAATGATATGCCACAGAACGCCATTTGCGCTCAAAATTGAGAAAAAGGTCACATGTCACAGATCAGGGTCACAGTTTCAAAATCTTAAGAGCAGGTGTAAAATTTATAAATACTAGGGTATCAAAAGTTTTGTCACGATCAACCACTTTTTACATGAGTAATTCCCCAAAAAAACTGAGGGGGGTGGCTAACACCCCCCTATGCTGATGAGGGTTAAGTCTACCTACTGAAGAGGTCTTAATAGAACTATCTTGATCAGTCATCAGTGACATCCCACCAGTGGCTACCCACCTACTTAAAAAATGAACAATTCAAATAAATAAAAAACCTCCTAAGATGCATTTCAGGCTTCATAATTTTGGTGACCCTGGGCTCAAGACATAACTTACTCAAAATTATCATAAACTGTAAATATGTATGCTGAAATGGAGAAACAAAAATAAAAACAAGCAAATACATTTCAGACACATTACTAGAAAGTCCTGATTTTCAAGCATAAAAAACAGCAAGAAGAAACACACCAAAATTAACCTATGATTTATATTCACCAGCATTTAACAACAGAATCAATATTAATTGCTACAAACCTCTCAGATGATGAATGCACACTCTTCTTGAAAAATTGTTTTTTGCCAAAAAAGGAGATAAAAGTCTCCTAACTTGCTCCATCACATGCGCCATGTTTGCTTCCACTGCGCCTTTTTGACAGTGACCTTGAACTTGCTTCCAAATAGTGTGAAGGATGTCTCAGTTTTCGGCGGAAACCCTTCGGACTAACATGTCACGTCAGAGATGGAGAACAGTCTCATGCAACTTTTCTGAATCTGATGCAATTGTTTGTCTGGGATCGCGAGCATGACGTGTACCGCCGTGGAGAGGATTATTGGTGATTTCCATTACACTTTGCGCGGTGGAAGTGACCTTGGCGATCATCAAAAAACGCATTTTTTAAATTAGCCGGTGTCAAATTCGTATTTTGGTACTTTTTACCTACATCTGATGAGCTGCTTAGATGCAACAAGCAACTTCTCGAATTTTCTATTTTTGCAATTTAGTTTTTTGCTGTTCGGCAAGCTGTTGCTGCTAAGGTTGACCACTTTTACATGAAGCCCGTGCATTTTTCGATTTAGTTTACATTTCTTATTTTATTTATGTTCCCGCTCTTTGTTTTATCATGCTTGTCATGGTCTTCTGATCACATTTTTTCAAGTTCTGCATTTTGGGTATTATCGGACACCCCATGTTTAACATGTCAGTGGGTGGGAAATGTGGGGGAGGAGCAAGTGGGAGGCTAACAGTGGAATAAAACACAAAGAGAAGAAATTAAGCTGCTTTCTGATAACTTTCCCGACCTTAATAACAATACAAACTAAATGCAAGTTCATTAGAATGAAATGCTTTGGAAATGGGCACCTGTCTAGAATTAGCTGCTATTGTCTGATAATACCCATGTGACTTTTTGTTTTTTAAATGCTCACTGGGTCCAGCTGCAGCATCAAAACATTTTGTAATCAAAGAGAAACAAAGGCTGTTGGACTGTCTTTCATTTAAAGCATTAACACTGCAGATCCATGCATTAAAATGAAAGTTACAGGGGTTTAAAGTTACCCGGCCAATAATACCCAAATTTCCCCTACTTTTGCAATCACTTTCAACATAGTTATATCCTTTATCATTTTTTACATTCATAAATATTAACTCTTCTCTCAAAATATTAAAATAATATTTTTTACAAAATAAAACAAGTCTTATGGGAAGCCTTGTGCCTTAAATGCAAACTTCTCATATAACTTCTGTGTTTGTTTTTGTAAAAAAAAATTATTTTGACATGAGAGAAGGGTTAATATTTTTATTGAAATGATAATGTCTCAAAATAGTGTTGAGAACTATTCATTTTTTACATCCCTCAAAATGAATTTCACCACACTGCTACGGTTGACCCTTTAATGGTCATAACTTTAACAGCCTTGGTTGTGAGTGTGACCAAATGTCTAGTCATGCCCTCATGAATAGAATGAATAGAAAACAGGGCTGCAGACTCATCAAAATTTAATTGACTCCAACTGAAACTCTAAGATCATACTCAAGAAGTGCCTTTCTCTATTACTTTGAAGTATTTTGGCTAAATTTGGACTTGCTGCTGTCGATAGTCTGGTCTCTGCAGCCAATAAATGAAATACAGGTGATTTTGACCTTTGACCTTACCTTGACCTGATAATTGACCTTGTAAATAAAATTTAAAGTGTGCTTTAGGGTTGTTTTCTCAAGAGCTTTCATTTGCTGCCTCACATCCCTTGGTTTGGGAGATACTTGGTTTGCCCACAATGACCCTTGGTTTATGAGGGGGGTAAAATTTACCCCCCCCCCACCCCCCAGCAGGGCATATTCAGCTGGAGACCCCAGCGGGGTGAGGGTTAAAGCTGGAGTTCCATGTTGGTGTGGAGATTCAAAGTTATTTTCTTAGTAGGTACATGTTTCCTGATTATTTTCTCAAGTACTTTGCAGATCTCACTAGTGAGGCTGACAGGTCTTTAAGTAACACCAGGTATAACTTTCATGCATCAATTTGACGTCTTCCTACAAAATTTCAGCGAAATTGGTCAAATTTTATGAATAGAAAATGACGTTTTAGTGACGTCATGTCACGTCATTTTGGATACAAAAAATCGACGAATGTTTAAACGCTCGTAAAACGTCGCGTTTTTAAGCAAATTGCAAATAAAAACCGCCAAAAGACGAAAAATTGTATTCTCTACAGCATGGCTCTCTCGTATTTTCAAAATCGTGAGTTTTTATGCCAAAAATGAAAAACACATTTTTAGGGGACAATTCCCATAAAATCCAAAATTTTCAAACTTTTCGAAAAACCGGAATAAATGTCAGAGAAATACTTGTAACATCAGATTGCCAGATTTCAAAGCAATATCTTTGTTTTTGACTCCCAGATGACTCCAATAAGTATCCTTTTGGATGACGTCATTATTTTGTATTGCGTTGTTTTACATTTTTGACGTACGCCAAAAAAAATTGACCATATGAATCCTGAGACGAAAGTATCATACAAGTGTTTAATATTTACAAAAAAATCAAAATTTGGCATTTTTCCCCCTTTTTTGACCTGACCTTGAGGTGAAATGTCAAAATAATTGTTACCATTTAATTTTACATCTGAAATTAACCATATAATATGCGTCACACAATTTCCATATGGCTTTTGCATATGACCTTTCGTGACCTCGGATTGACCTTGACCTGTACTTAATATGAGCTATGCTCCAGCAGTATCTTCTCCTCTTAAAGGGATATTGTCAACCTTTGGCGGTAATGTAAAAACTGGTTAAAATCAACGTAACAAAATTTGTGACACTGATGGTAAGGCTCAAACGTGCCACATCACCAAACAGAATATATTAGGAAATTATTTTTGACTCATCTCCAACTCTGAAAAGAATTTCCTGATTATGATCAGCACCATAAATATTCCATTTTTCGTACGTTCTAGGTGATGTGTTCTGCTACGCATTTAGTGTAGTTCGCTAAAATATGACGACCGTAAATATTGCATAAATTACCAAATTAAATTATGAATTAAATTAAAGCAAAGTTTATTAAAATAAATCAAATCACCAAATATAACAAATCCTTGTTCTGTTCTGCTGTGCGTTTTGTTTAAATTTCTTATGCGCTGCCAAGCAGAACATTTCAGTTCACCGCGGATGATGGACCAAAGACGGGCGGAATCCGACGACACGGCAAAGGGAATTGCGTTCTTAACTTAGCCATAGCATGTGCGAATGGTGTTGATTCATGTTTTTGGAAGGATAAGAGTGGTCTGTGTTCGACTAAAAAATAATTGAGAATAGAACTTTGAACGAAAAACTCGATGGTAATATTTTTTTGTTGGTACATACACTCCAAAATCCTAATTAAATTTATCCTTCAAATGTCATGTAGTGACGATGCGATTTCAGTAATTCCAGAGTCTGTTAGGTTGGGAAAAGTACCTACGGTTTTACTAAAACTAGTAAGAAAAATAAATAATTGAATGAAGATTGCCGACGATTGAGAGCGAAGTTTTTGAAACGGACTGGATCGGATTAACAGGGGAAACTGACTCTATCACATATCAAATTATGTATTTTAGTTGACAATGTCCCTTTAATTGGAAGTGTTTGGGCTGAATTTTGTCGCGCTGCTCTTGATAGTATTGCCTCTACAGTCAGTAGTCCGGAAACACGTTGTTTTGACCTTTGACCTGACTTTAACCTGTGGCCTTGACCTTTTAAATACAATTTTAATTATGCTTTAGAATCTTCTTATTGAGAGCATTCGATCACCGTCTCGCACGTCTCGCTACAGCTATTGGTTCGGGAGTTAGGCAGGGGACAGAATCTGCCCCCGCCCCCCTCAGCGGCGCGTGTTCGGCTGAATAACCCAGCGGGGCGCGGGTTAAACCAGTTCGGTCCGTTTCAAAAACTTCGCCCTCAATCGTCTGCAATCTTCATTTAAAGATTAGGGTTTCGCACTAGTTTGGTATAACCGTAGGTACTTTTCCTAACCTAACAGACTCGCGAATGACTGGAATTGCATCATCACTGCCACGGGTGGAGTTTCCTATACAGTTCGTGGGGCAGCCGCCCCACCAACTTTGAGTTTTGCCCCACCAACTTTTTGCTTTCCCCACCAAGTTTGGTCCAATTTGGATATGTCTGGCTTCAAAATGATAATTGTTCACAAAAGCAAAGCACTTCTATCAAATTGAAAGGTTCGCTGGCGTTAAAATTGCTGTTTTCGACTTCGCTGTGCAAAACAATCAGCCAGCATGACATTTTGCCCCACCAACTTCTCCCGAAAAGCTCCACCCATGATCACTACACGACATAGAAAGGAGAAATTTAATTAACCCGCGGCCGGGTGGATGGGGGGAGGGGTCAAAATGACCCCCCCTCGGGTTTTTTCGCGTCGTGTAAAAACGGTGGCGCGTAGCACCGCCAATTTTTGTATAGCTGTTCAAACATCAATTCCGCATACATTCCTAAAATTTTGACCCCACGTCATGTCAGGTCAGGTCATCAGGTCACGTTAAGTGTCCTTACCTCTAAAAGGTTGTGATCGTGCCTAGCCAACAGTTTTTGTCCGAGCAATTTCAAACTTAGAGGATTACATAAGTGTACAGATGCCTACAATTCGTTTATTTCGGATTTTCGATATCGGTGACCTGAGGTCAGGTCAATTTGGTGACCTCTTCATTATAAGTCAATGGGGAAA
>JARFNZ010144694.1:0-10256 GCA_031763405.1 Balanus nubilus
GAAGGGGGGTTTTCAAACCCCCCCCCCCCCCCCACCCCCCGGCACGAGGCGGGTGGCGCCGAGCACCGGCACGGTGCGGGTTAAAATTCACACTGGGAACAGTACAATTCACAATACCGGCCCATGCCGATATAGTGTGACATCCATCTACACCCACAGTATCAAGACGGTGCCCGCGGGCGCGTACACTAGACTAATGGTCTGGCTCGTACAATTTTTTAATACACGTGCATTGGGTCAAGACCGCCGAAGGCTGCTGGTTCCCGTCGATGGCAGTGACATGTTGACATGCTTAACTTAACATTTCTTCTCAAATGTGCGGAACAAAATACCTTTCGGCAATCGGATGGAGACTATGGATAATGGGACACACTAGCCAATGTCTATGGCATTGCGTCGTCTCCAATGACCGCCGTTTGTCCACAGCTGTCACTGGCCTGCCGACTTGGTGCCACTGTCAATCCCGTGTTGGCGAGCGCCGCGGAGCCCAGCGTGGCCTGACGGAACGGAATGTCATTTACACCGCCGCCACCGCCGACGCCGCGTTCCTCTGGCGGGAAGTGCTCCCCTGACGGCGACATTCCATGTCCCGCTCGTCGACCGTGTTCAGAGGACGGCATCCGTGACGACCCGGGCGTCAGCGGCGCCAAATCGAGGGCGACAAACTCCGGGCGCCAAACGCGGGCCGCCAAACTCCGGGCGTCAAAATCCGGGCGACAAAATCCGGGCGACAAACTCAGGGCGCCAAATTCAGGGCGCCAAAATCCGGGCGCCAAACGCCGTTCAGCAGGCGGCAGCTCGACCGAGTGATGGAATCCTACTCATGTTACGTAGTAGGGTTTTCACTGAAAGGAAAATCTGCCTACTCAGCCGAGCCAAGCTCACCCAAACACAGACAATACGGATGAATCAGATGTATTTACCCATGGCTAAGAAATGTCCCGTTTGTTGAAACGGAAGTTAAATCTGCACACTGTGCATATTTTGCATCATGTACATTGTACACTACAGACATCATCGTCATGTCTCAGTCAAGACTTAAGTTGGTAGGTGGATAAACATTTATGTAACCTTTGTATGTAGGTAGGTATGTACATATTATAATTTATACCTATAGATACGAGACCGGCCCATTCCGCTTGGCCACATGTGTCAAACAACACCTATTGCATCGTTGTATTCCTGTTGCTATTCAGGAACATAAAGATACTACTGATTTATATTCAGGAACATCATTCATTTCGTCAATAGGAACATTTAGGAATGTTGTTTACGATCGCTTCTTTTTGGGCGCAACGTTTGTAAAACGTGGGATATTATCATCGTCTTCGTCGTCAAAAGCCCATCGTAAGAAACTTTTGTACACACTTAACATTACCAGCGGTTGTTCAAAGTCCCAAGAAATTCCTCCCATTCAGCAGAATTACGATGGCTGAAACTTTTGTCTGCTCGGTTCGAGGAGTGGCATTGTGTCCGAACACTTCATCGGTTTAGGACCGCCCGGATACGTACTTCACTCGACTTCCGTGCGAAGAGTTGCTGCTGCTCTACCGTCCACGGGACAGAACATCAATAGTCGGATCGAGTCTGTCCAAGTGGCGCTACGTGCCAACTAAAAATGAACGCGTCTTAGGCCTGTATCCGATTGTAGCTGCTTGGCTGACACTCTCACGTATGTGTCTGCTACCACCATCTGCACTTCTGTTAGTAGACATATGCACATATTGCGGAACATCGTCAGCTCAATAAAGCGGAAATCTCGTTCGTGAGCCGTTCTCATTTGCAGTTTCTTATTTTGATGATCATAAGAAGTGTTTACTTTGTAACATTCTGACAGAGAGTTTTGTACACATTCCGATTGTTTGCGTAAGTAGTCAATCGACTACCTAAAATTTCAATCAATCTACATATCAATCAAAATATCAATCAATCGACTACTAAAATTTTGGCAAAACGAAGAACTTTGCTGACCGATTTGTTAATTGATCGGTCAGACTAAAGAACTATTAAACACCACACCTGTCGGTCAGCGTATCTCTTAACCTGCGCCCCGAGGGGGGGGGGGGGGGGCGAACGGCCCCTCCCAGTTTTCCTGATATTTCCCAAAATAACGCCATCAGCATCACCCAACTTTGCATACCTCTTTCAACATGAATTAAACAATGAAGTCATGATAGGTCGACTAGAAATGACGTCAGAATGACGTCATGTTTTCTTATTTTAGGCCAAAATATGTGTTTGCTGAGAATGCCGTGGGCCGCACAGTTTTAACCCGCGCCCCGCTGGGGGGGGGGGGGGGGGGGCGAAACAGCCCCCTCACGGATTTTCTCAATAACTTCTAAAAAAAACGCTAGATATCGACTTCAAACTTTCAGTACCTTATCTTTTTCAGTACCAATATGACGTCTTCCTAAAAAATTAGCGAAATTAATGTCAAGAAAATCACGTTATCGTGACGTCATGGCACGCCATTTTTGGGTCAAAAATCGACGAATGTTTAAACGGTTGTAAAGCATCGCGTTTTTACGCAAATTGCAAATAAAAACCGCCAAAAGACGGAAAAATCAATTCTCTACAAAATGCAATGTGGAATTTGTTAAATTTTGGGTTATTGACCCTAAAAATAGAATACAAATATTTTTGGGTACAATTCCTGTTAAATCCAAACTTTCCAGAATTTTCAACAAATCGGAATATATGTCAGAGAACTACCTCTAAACTATCAGCATGGCAAATTTCTAAACAATATCTTAATTTTTGACCCCCAGTTGACTTCAATAAGTATACCTTTGGATAACGTCATTTTTAATAGCTTTTTTTTTACATTTTTTGACGTCGTTCGCAAAAACGAGTTACGGCATGGAATTCCAAGACAAAACGTGATGAGAAACAAGTGTCTAATATTTAAAAAATACTGTTTCAAAATGTAACCTTTTGTGCCCCTTTTGACCTGACCTTGAAGTCAAATGTGAAAATAATTGTCACCATTGAATTATATGTCTGAAGTCAACAATATAGCATGCGTCACACGATTTCCATATGACTTTTGCATATGGTGACATTTCGTGACCTCAGCTTGACATTGACCTGTGCTTAATATGAGTTATACTTCATCAGTACCTTCCCCTCTTACTTGGAAGTGTTTTGACTAAGTTTGGTCACGACGCTCTTGTCTCGGATAAGGAACTCCTCAAAACGTATTTTTACTAAATGCATTCGAGAGAAAGCAGACAAAGGCAAGTTACAAGTGTAGCTGGCAGAAATGTGTGCACGTATATCTGATATATCTGATGGTGGCAATTGTATGAGTGTGTCAGTGTTATGTTGTTATAATGTCCGCCGTAACGCCCACTCCCCTGTGGTTGGCGGGTGAAATGAAATAATAATAATAATAATAATAATAATGGGACGCATAACAAAAAAGTAATGTACCAACTTTGAAGTTTGTCAAAACCATTGTGAAACCATTTAATTGATTTTTCGTTCAGGTCAATATTGAGGTCACCGAGGGTCATCAAAAGTAAAAAATTCCCCCTGATTTGGACATTGCTTCAGAAATCCCAAATTATCTTGGGAACTATAATGGAAAAGGAAACAATAACACTCAAAACCTCTTCAAAAAGGCTTACGTTAAGATGCTGTCAGAGTATAGCAGAAAAGAATAGCTTAGGCTCCCGTGGTCAGTAGACGTCTAAAGGCTTTTGGGCCAAACTGTTTTTCACAAATTCAATTTTGCATCATATAGATTTAACAATAATTATGTAATGATCGTGTTTGTTTTGTCAAGATGCTTCTCGTCAAGTCGTCTCCTCCAGTCGTAATATGTGATGAACTGGTCAGGTCAACTTTTTAATTTGCAAAGTTTTTGTTTTAATTTGCCGAAGTGCAAGGTCATATGGTGATCCGAGTAGGTCATGTTGCATACACGAACAAATATATTGGCGAGACGGATACGTTGCTCCCTTTAACAAGTCTGGATCTTCATTCGACCATAATGTGTTGGCAAAATGCGTTGGCGATTTCAGTTGACCTCGTATGTCCCCGTAGGGAGTCAAAGGACAAAAAAAAAATCGTCAGCAAGAATGGTCTATTGATAACATCATCCTGAAAGAAGTAGACTGAACGGATGCTTATACTTAGGAAAAAAACTGAGCATTTGCATATTTACCATTGACAAAATGAAAAAGTCACGATTTGGCCTGACCACAGGTTCCTGATGTAAAAATCAGATAAATGAATTTTAGACACTGATGGCCTTAATAAATTCCTAATTGATCGCAGAAAAACGTGAGAAAATGCCAGAACACGATTTTTATGAGGTTGGGTCGAGTGATCAGGCCTAGTGACCTAACATGAGATGCAAAAAAAAACACATTGTGGGTGATTAATGCCAAAATACATATGCTTCCGATTTTCCGCTTCCGCTGAAAAATCTGTGGGGGCGTCGACACGCTCCCCTGGGCACGGCGCGGGTAAAAACATAGTCACGAATCAGAAAAAAATGCATGCATATATGCAATATGCACGGCTATTGACAACTCCCGTGAAATACTTATATGAGGCATAACAGACTGCTTCAAGCCTGTACCCGGGTTAATTTTTAAAGCAAATAACTGTTAATGAATTAGATACAACAACTCGATAGCCGGAATAATTCGTCATGTTATCACATAATCTCTGTTCAGTGAACGATGTGATGAAGTTACTCATTCTTCGTACGGAAAACTCTCGAAATAGACCTGCAAGAGTATCACATAATAACGTGTCATGTTCAACTTATTACAAATTACGTCAATTGTACAATATAACGTCCAAGAAAAACACTGACAAGCCATTTCTGAGAACTCGACGAGGGTCACGCGATCGCTTGAAGCGTAACAATACATGTGGCGTGTCTCATTGCTGATGCTCTGGCCTTTGTGAAAATCTTAATATGGTCATCCTGAATCAGTATATGTAAAACCCGTTACAGATTCATGCTAGGATTTTCGCTGCAAGAACTAAGCGATGAAAGGACCTCGTGTTCGGTGGGATTCAGTCTAAATGGCCAGTACTGCACTTTACATTAGCGATTACCATGGGTATAGATGCACCTCTTTCGCAATCTAATTCACCGGGTTGTCTGTGAGGGAAGCTACACCATTCAGCCGTGTTGCTTAGAAAGTCGCATTGTTACGTTGCCTTTTTTATTTTCAGAGGAATTTAGTTGCGGTAACAGACACACTGTCATTCGCAAATCGCAAGTCATTGAGCTATTTGTCCTCTTACGATCGTTCTCCAGCTGCAACGTCGACCCCTGCACTTTTTGACACAAAACTGACAAATAAAACGGGTGGAAATTGCCTGATTTGGAATACAAAACGAATCAATGTTCCTTAAGTAAGTACTACCGTATAAGATCACAAAAAAAACATTGGTGCGGTCACCATCAACCGATCTACCTGAAATGACCCCTCATTATCTGCAATATCACTAGATAATAGTGTAACAGTTATGCGGTCAAACAAGAGCGTCACATAAGTTATTGCCCCTTCTTTATCTAAATGCAATAGCCTTCAAGTTATGGCAACGTGGGAGGACTACAGTGTTTAACCCCACAATTAGAGAAGAAAAAGATGATCGTGGTAGGTATTTATTCTCCAGACAACTAAGAGCATGGCTTAAACCTGTTTACCTTCGCAAGTAAAAATCCATCTCCTGTTGCGTTCACTAACCAAGCTGTGGTCTGTATTTAGAACAAGTCGCGGGTCCCTCGCCCTCGGCTGATCTTGTTTCCAGCTAATTGATGGTTACATAACAGCCGCACCATGGACGGAGTTTGGTGTGTTTTTTTCGAAAGGGGTCATTTGCCGGACTGTTTAAAATCTATTTATTCGTTTCCTATCCCCCCCTCCCCCCCCCCCCGCCTATCAGCAAATCACAGGAGGCTCTCCTTAGATCCTCCCCGGGATTGTGTTTACGAGGTATAGTCATAGTCATAGTCATAGTCATAGTCATAGTCATAGTCATTTATTGAGGTCTCCAGTTATGGATTTTCAGGCCTCGCGCCAATTAGGTACATTTCATAATACCTTTCTACCTACAAATGTAAAATCACTTTGAGCATACCTACACTAATAAAAGCACACGGTACACAAATAAAACGTTGCATCAAGGTAATCATCCAATCAGGTAACAGTTAAAACAGGATGAGCGAAGAAACATTAATGTGAAAAATATTAACTATTAAAAGCAACCCTTGTTTATCACGCACTTTCACAACGCGCATCGCCTGCTGTCTCAACTCAGTCTTGCATTCCAAGTAGCCGCCGTCCTGTAAGGAAAGCTACGCTTTGAGTGTTCCGTTCTGACCCGCGGAAGCTCCAGCATATCCATCTCAGTGCCACGACTGGTTCTACACGAGATATCTGAGCGACGCGAAATGGACATTGCCAAGGCCGGAGGCGGGTCCGAGCTCATGAGTCGCTTCACCAGGGCCACATCCCTCTCCTCCAGCAAGCCACCGAACCGCAGCCAACCCAGGGCCTCCAGCGCAGGAGTGACGTGCTCCCGTCGCTTCCGTTCCGAGACTATCCGTGCTCCAAAATTAATGATCTTATGTATGCGATCTGCCAGTGCTTTAACGCACCGCCCCATAATGGCAAGCATTAGTGGACGTGGGGAATGTGAGGAATTGCACGAGGATATTTCTGTCTCGATCGGAAGACAGACCGAACAGAATAGCGTAACAGCGGCGGCATACCTGTAACACTCGTTTTTTTTCCAGCTGGCATTTCGGCATGAGGCGATGGTTTGATGGTTTCTAGCGTGCTTTTCAAACGTTGTTTTATAATTCTGAGGTGATTGGGCAAGTCTGAGTCCAGAATTTCACAGTCATCGTCATACGTTATTACTGGTTTATGTTTATGTAAATGATAATTTACTCATTTCCCTTCGTCAAAGACGGAGAGAGAGAAATACTATGAAGTTACATTTACCATGCTTCGTCCTCAGTTAGCAACTAAATACTAGGAATTTGAAACTCGCAGGTGAATGACGCATCCTTTGTAGTAGTTCTAGGTTTAATGCTTCTGAGAACGCGTAGTCTGCGAAACTGACCTACAAACTTACAACTTCTGATGCTGTCCGCCCAGAATGTCCCGTGCCATTGTAGGCTGTCCGCCCACAATGCCCCGTGCCATTGGAGGCTGTCAACCCAGAATGTCCCGTGCCATTGGAGGCTGTCCGCGCACCATGCCCCGTGCCATTGGAGGGTGTCAACCACAGAATGTTCCGTGCCATTGGAGGCTGTCAACCCAGAATGTCCCGTGCCATTGGAGGCTGTCCGCACAGAATGCTCCGTGCCATTGGAGGCTGTCCGCACAGAATGCTCCGTGCCATTGGAGGCTGTCCGCACAGAAGGTCCCGTGCCATTGGAGGCTGTCCGACCAGAATGTCCCATGCCATCGGAGGCCGGAGTCTGGTCGCACAGAATATCCGGTGCCGCCGTGTTGGAAATCATCGACCGTCGGGAAACTTTGACAGATTCTGTCCACCACACGCGCAGACAACGAAAACTTCGTGATCGGCCTGGAACAATTCAAAATAGCAATCAAGAGTTCCCATGAATAACTCAATTTGCCTTACTTTGTCCTTTGCGTATAGCTGCAGCCTGCAGGGGTGTATAGCTTCTCCAAACAAGTTCAGGGGAATGAGGCGGGAAAATGGCTCAAAGTGACATCCAAATCTTGAAGGATACAAATTTCTCCTCGTATTTGATCCACTACCTCGCCAAAGTTTTGGAACTCAAGCCCAAGGTGAGGTGCCCAAGCCCTCAACCGTGTACGAAACTACACCTCTGGCGTGTACGGTTCTCTCTTCCTTTTCTCACTGTCCTTGTGTGCTGCGGTGGCATGGGTGTTCCACAAAGACGTGTTTAGCCAAGATCAAAGCTCGGCCAAATTCATACGTCATCGGCCGAGAACTTTGAAATCATTTTGTGAGCAAAATACATCATCAGCACGCCTGGTTAATGATAATATAAACGGCAGCGCTGCACTTGCCTGATTCAGTTTTCGGTCGCGCCTGCGCAGTTTGACCACCATGATGCCGCCATGTTTGCTGATTGCGCGTGTACTCCTGGCCGAAACACGGACGATTCTGCAGTAAAAGATGAGCATCCCAAGCAGGGGCAGGACAAAAATGAAGAACACAGCCGAGACGAGATATGTCTGGTCACCTGTCGACGGAAAACAAACAGCGACGAGTTAACTGCGGCTGTGGAGGAGGATACGGTCTGCCATATTTAACCCACGCACTGCCGGGGGTTCGCGCCGAACATCGTCTGCCGGGGAGGGGGGGGGGGGGTGATAACCTAAGTGGGTTATGTTGGGCTTATGTTGCATATGAGTCGATGCATCTTGACGAGACAAATACTTTGGTACCATGTTCACGTCTGTATCTTTATTCTATCAAAAGTTATTGGCAAAAAAGAGTTTGTTGTCTCAGATGACCTCGGATGACCTTGTAAGGGGTCACTGATCAAACAATGCAACTTTATCATCAATAATGGCCTAAGATAACATGATCCTGAAAAATTTCACTGATCTGACACGTGACGCGTGACGATTTCCCCATTGACTTATAATGGGGAGGTCACAAAAATGACCTGACCTCATATCGCCGATATAAACAATATTAGATCTGCAAGTTGTAGGTACTGGCACCCTTATAAAATGCTGAACAAAATCAAACCCATCAGTCAATCACTGTGACTGTAGCACAACCACTTCACTGAATGTGCGCAATTTATGTTCTAATAGGTGTGCTAAGTTTGGTGCCGCCACGCGCCGCCGTATTTTCCGCTATTGACGAAAAGCCTGAGGTGTGGGTGTGGGGGGGCGGAGGCGAAAATCAACCTAACCCCGGCAGTGACCGGGTTAAGTCTTCGTTATGCCAAAGCTTCTTCCTGGAAGAGTTTTAGAATGTTTGCAATTTGTATGTTCGTTGTTTTTTAGATGGCAAGGCTAGTTGTTAGCGGCTTGCGGACTTCAACTTCTAATAGGAATCAATTCTTGAGCAGAAAAAGTCACGCTAGGCGATACTAATAACCAATTTCCGGTATGAAATCAACAAACTTTCAGTGAAGATCCGGGTCGAGGAGAAAGAGTCCATCAAATCGTTGGTACCAAATCGTTGGTACCAAATCGTTGGTACCAAATCGTTGGTACCAAATCGTTGGTACCAAATCGTTGCAATTCTGTATCTCCCGTCCACCCAACTGAAGCTGGCATTGAGTAACCACGATGAATAACTTACTGAGCTGGTTGCTGGTCCAGTCCAGGCTGGAGGAGATCTTGTGCGGCTCCAGACCGTAGGAGCCCCAGCCGATCAGCGGTGGCACCGACCAGAGCGCGGCGTACGCGTAGACCGCCACCATGTACAGCCGTGCCGCGCGCAAGTCATGCAGGTGGCCTGCATGTCATAGAGGTCATAGATGTCATAGAGGTCATAGAGGTCATATAAGTCATATATGTCTTAGAGGCCAAAGAGTTCATAGAGGTCATAGAGGTCATATAGGTCATAGAGGTCATAGAGGGGATTGAGGTTATAGAAGGCATAGAGATGATTGAGCTAATATAGATGTTAGTGGTGATAGAGGTGATAGAGGTCATAGAGGTTATAGAGGTGACTGAGGTCATACAGGTCATAGAGGTAGTCAAAGCTTCTGGGTGAAACGAGACAGAGGTATAAGTCGAGATTCAGAGCAGAGCTGCTCAATGCTCATAGATCTGTCATACAATGACATCATCGAGCAGCACATTAGTAGAGATTTAACAAAGCCGTCTCAGCAATATGCTTTGGCCAACAGTTACGGAAACTCGCAACGGTTCATCTGGAATTATGTGAACCCTCGGTTGCAGCTAATTCCGGGTTGTCAAACTTTACAGCCCCATCGCTGGAGGAACGTGTCGAATTTCCAGCTCGGAAAAGTTCCCAGAGAGATCATACGTATGTACACAGCTTTTAAGAGACACTGCAACAACACAAGTTCTCAAGAGATGTAGTATCTAATAAGCTTTCCAGAGTTTACGCACAAGTACAGACACCTACTGGGTACTCACGCACATTAAGCATACACATACACATACACATCCACACACACACATATATACACAGATACACGTGCTCATACACACACACATGCCACACACAAACACACACACACACACACACACCCACACCCACACACACACACACACACACACACACACACA
>JARFNZ010144705.1:0-10253 GCA_031763405.1 Balanus nubilus
GTGCATTTTTCCCAACCAGCCTCCACGCAACAAGCCTCCACGCTCCAGACGCACTGCCCGCTAGTGTTTACGATCAGAGAGATGCGAATCGTGACGTCACCGCCATCATGGCCTCCGTTTCTGGTTGTCTGCTATTCTCATGTTTTAAAAAATAAAAATAAATACCAAAAAGCTACTGAAATGAAATATTTTTAATATTTTTGATATGTAATCGTATATGGAGATTCCGATTTTGTTATTTTTAGAAATATGACAACTCGTCCATTGTAGATTTGGTGAAACTGGGCTCCTTGATGAAATAATCAATTTTTGGGAGGATGGTGATGATGATTGGGTGTATCTGGTCATTAAACTGAAATCTGGCAAACTGTTGAAGGGTTGTGTCAAAGCACAGCTGTTCATCAACTGGAGATGAGGAATGTATCATAGTGAAAGATCGCAGACTGAATGCAAGCAAGGGCACAATTCATGCCTTTGTCTTGATCAAGCTATCAGAGAAGAGGTCTTGAGCTGGTTCGAAGGCTTCAGAGTGGTGGAAGCAAAGCATTTCACCAGAGTGGTGAATGGTCACAAAAAGAACACCCCAACGATCCTGCTCACGTTTGACAGACTAGTGTGTCCAATCCGCCTGGTGTTTGACTACATCACATACCAGGTGTGGAAACTCATGCCAAACCCACTCATCTGCCACAAGTGTGGTAAGTTTGGTCATGCAGAGGTAGGGTGCAAGGTACAGACTGCAACCTGCCTAAACTGTAGTGGGGAGAAGCAGGAGGGGCAATGTGAACCAAAGTGTGTCAACTGTGGCCAGATTGGGAATTATTGTAGGTCACGGGAATGCCCAATCTGGAAAAAGGAACTAGAGATATGCAAGCTCAAAGTGGAGAAAGATATCTCTTATGCCCATGCTTGAAGGAAATATAAAGAAAAACACCAGACCCCAGCAGTCCGCCCAGATGCCTCAGTAGTCCGCACCCAGAATGAGCCCCTGGGGCAGGAGGCAGCTGGAGGTCTGCAGAACAGGGTCAAAAGCTGGAAGAGAAAGTGGACAGGATGCTTTCACTCTTAGATATGATACTTGGAAAAACAAACAGCAAACCAGGCCAGAACACAGAGGACCAACCAAGGGAACCTCTGTCACAGGCAGTGACTGAAACTGACATGGTGGTGGTGGAACCCAGTCCTACCACTGACACAGATGTACATGAGAGTGAGACAGACATTGAGAGCCATGATGCATCCCCCCATTCCAGAGACAGCAGACAGCCAGAGCTCCAGTGAGCAAGGCCAAGGCTACAGTGTGGGACATGCATAGGAAAGGAAAGCATGGTAAATACAGAGCTAGAGAACATTCATGTGACATAACCCCATCCCCCCTGATAGGGACAAAAGAAAAAAGGATGCCAAGCTTGACAAGAGGGACATATATCTGATACTAAAAGGGTTAGCAGATCTTGAGACCAGACACCAATGTGATAGAATGCTAAGGGCTGTGAAGACAAGAGAAAGGCATTGTTTACAATGAGCATTATTTTTGCCTCTTTGTGTTTGTTTAATTGAGTGTTGCTTGTGTCAAACACAAGATATTTGCTTGTGTTATTTTTGTGTTGATGTTGTGGTTCACAAGATGTCTTATGTTCCATTATTCCTACAGCAAGTAGGTATATGTGTTCAGTGTTCACCATGCTGTTGATGTCACATAGCATTTAATATAAGAGACCCGTCCTCCATTGTCCCTGAGGAAGTGACCACATTGCCTCCCATTAACTTGAATGCACGTGAAATGGTAAACATTCGACAAATTTGCAAATTATATGAATATATTTAACAAAAACCAACATATACAATCATTGAAATAAAAAAGATGAATTGGTTCGGCAGTAGTGCCAAGGAACAAATTATGTCATTTTGTAGATTGTAGATTTGGTCAAGATTCTTATAGACAAGGTTGGGCATCCAGTCATGTGATCACTATAAGTGGGGATCCTTGCCGAGGAAGAACATCTGAAGGCGAGCAATACATCTTATGCCCCTAACGGAAATAAATTAAAATACTTTATGTATGCAATTTGAATGTGTTAAAACTACTTGCAACCTAAAAGGCCATACTTTTATTTAATTTTATTCAAGTTAATAGCAATTTTTTCATATAGACAAATCTGTGTTTTCTTGAACTATTATTTTTAAAGTCCTGTTTGAATACAGTTCACGTTGATTATGGCACCACCTATCAAAACAATGAAGATACGCATTTGATTTATATATTTGCGCAAAAACCAAATATACATAGTGGGATTAAATAACATTAAATATTTTATTTATTCACTTAACATTAATCAAGACTGATATTAGATTCAAAATTACTAATATTTACCTGCGCCAGTTTTGTGACTGCGTTGGATATGCAATAGCATATTGTGAGGCTCCCAGCTCCCCTCCAAAGAAGGCCACAAAAATGATAATTAATAAACATAATATATTAATGTTTTGGATTCACTAGTTGTGAATCCAAAACATCTAGAACAACTAGCCCATTTCGTTCTGTTTAGGATAAGATAAAAATAAAACAGCAGCCCAGCTAAAAAATAATGGAATGTGCGTAGTCTCGTAACCCTAAAAAATTGGCATAGCCTTTGTGTGTTAAATTGAAAGAAGAAGTAAGCGTAAGCAACCCACGCAGAAATGCGGTACGTGCTGTCGCCCAGTTGAATTTGGTGAAACACGGTCTACGAAATGACGTCATTGACTTTCCGGCTTCTGGTTGGTCAATATTCTACGATCTTCTCCTCCGGAGTAAATCGTAGATTTGGTGAAAATGCGCTTCTTCACTCTTTTTTTTCGTCGTAATGCGTGCTTCGGACACGTCCTTCTCCCGCCACGTGGTGCGCCAGAATGCGATTTTTTAATATCCAAGTGACTCAAGCGAGGTGAAAGCTGTGATTCATCAATTGGTGTGTCATTTATCTTATCACCTTTCTTGATTACTTTATAATAGCTGTTTGTATATCAGCCATTTCTCCTTATACCTTCAACATTAGACTGGATCAAAAAATTGATTCATCAATAAATTGATCCTTTGGCTCTAGTGTCAGCAACTGAAATGCTGATCGATGGAGAATTATTCAACTACAAAGGTATGTCAAAATAATGGAAAAATGGGAGTAATTTTTTTGTGTAAAGGGTAAATTATAGGAGATGTTTAAGGCAAGGGTACAGCAAATATTTTTGTTTATGATATTGTGTTTTTGGCTTCAGGCCTTACTGTTAGCTGCTTTACACATGTTGTGATGTGCATGACAATTTTCTATCAACAATGTTTTCCTATCATGTATCATTTCTGTACATGGTATCTATTATCCTTTGTGTCTTCTATCTAAAAGATACTGGGTATTATAAAGTAATGCTAATAAGTGGTAAAATGACAACCTTCTGTCCTCAATGCCTCCCCTCCCCATAGGCATTGTCCTCAGATATTGTCATAAGGCTAAGATCATCAAACATCATGTGATTCAATGGTATACAAAAACTAGGAATGTTTAATGACCTTGAATGGGAAAAAATGTTTTCTTCCTTTTTGTCATCTCTGCAGGCCAAAACATAAGTTCATTTAACCTTTGCCAGTGTAGGGGGAGGGGGTTGCCAACCCCTTTTTTAAGAAATATGCACAAAAAATGGTGAATAACAACATTTAAACAAAAACACAAGTATTAATAAATTTTACACCAACCTACCCAAAAAAATTGAATTAATGACTATGATGATGTGTGACATGTGACCTTATCCTCAAGGTCATGTCAAGCACAAATGGAATTACATGGCAGAAATTAAAGTCAATTGATACATGGAATGTACAAAACACATTTTGATAACAAAAAATAACATTTTGGTCCTTAGAGCACAACACTGGTGTAATGTAATGGTGATGTAAGATGATGTAAGATGAGGTAAGATGATGTAAGATGATGAAAGATGTAAGATGATGAAAGATGTAAGATGTAAGATGATGTAAGATGTAAGGTGTAATGATGATGTAAGATGTAAGATGTAATGATGATGTAAGATGTAAGATGTAATGATGATGTAAGATGTAAGATGTAATGATGATGTAAGATGTAATGGTGATGTAAGATGATGTAAAATGATGCAAGATGATGTAAGGTGTATTTAGAAGTCATTCTTTTGTCATAAAAAATTTGGTGATTTTTGGATGCACACAGTTTTGCCCTGCACTGGAGAAGGTTAAAGAAGAAAATAGTTATCAATGCTGATATTGGCTTATACACAGAATCATATGGATCACTACAAAGTGATTGATTCTGATTTAATCCTTCCCCATAAATCATCCACTCCACCTGATTTGACTGTGGTGTCAAAGGAAGAAAATGTGATTTTGATTCCAATGTAAGTGGAATCAGTTCTGGAATCAAACAAGTCTGGAAGGTAACACAGACTTCATGGTCCGCAAAGTTGCTGTTTGCTGGTATGCATTTTGTAGTTGTACTCCTTTGTATTCTGGGCTTTAGGTCCTAGAATATAAACCGGTAGGATGAATTGGATCAAATATTATTATTAATCACATTTGATTTTATTACATTTCTATTCCCCTTTTCAATTATTACACAAATTCAAGAGTACAAAAAATAGTACAAAATGTATACCAGGAAACAGCAACTTTGCCAACCATGTCAGACTTTCATGCTTTTAAGTGTCAATGATGTTGCTGTAATGAATTACACTTCCAGACTTTCATGCTTTTAAGTGTCAATGATGTTGCTGTAATGAATTACACTTCTAGGCTTTCACCTCTGCTGCTATATTGACTGTACACTTTACAGTTGACTCAGTTACCATAACAGTGAAATGTTTCAAATGATCTCTGTGCTATGGTTGCTCGAGAATTATTTAATCTAATTATGTTCACTCAGGGCCACAAGCTCCAGAATATGAAGCAGCTAGATCCTTCAGCATTCTGCATGCCTTCCTTCACCTTGTTTCCCCTCTGGCTTCTACTTTCTTCCTTCTGGCATCCTCTTCACCTATCATAAGACCCGGAACTCAACCAGGTGAGCAGCATTAATAAGAACAACTGAATCATCAACACATTTTGCATTTAAACAAACATTATTTGTGTAGTAGTTCACCTAGAACTTCCTCTGGTGGAAGAAGACGGGCTTGGATTTAGGGGGGGGGGGCACATGGGGCACGTGCCCCCGAAACATGAGCTGATTGGTGGGCCCCACCAGGCCTCGCATACATGTACCTACCACCGCAGACATGCAAAAAAAGCAGCTCACTGCCTCAAGCCACATGACATGAACGCTTCTGCATATTTAGGGCCCCTTTCAAACCTCAAGAGGGAGAAGGGGGAGACTCTGAAATAGACTGTAGATCAATGTGGGCCTGTTTCTGAGGTACCACTTTGATTGAGTATCAATGTGGGCCCTCAATGTGAGGCCTCAAATCTAATAGGTACCAGAGGCCTCCAGGCTAGCCGGGGGCCCCCTGTTTAGAACTAGAGGCATCCAGTCTAATATCCGGGCCCCTGTCTGGTACAGAGGGTTTCTATCTGGTGCTAAAATGGGGTAGCTTTGGCTTTTTGGGAGGCCCTTTCAGATTGGGGACCCAAACGATCAAAGTGCCCCTCCCGAAATATTTTCCTGGATCCGCCCATGTCATGAAGGCCGCAAATAATATTTTATCACCGCATAATATAATCACATTTTGTTTTTGAATAGCGAATAGCTAATGCATAGAGAAGCAAAATCGCTGCGGCGATTTATATATAGGACTTCTTGTATGTGTACAAAAAATACGGTTTATTAGTCATAATCGACATGCATTGACATATCGTTCGACACATTCCTCGGTATTCATTCGAATTGAAAAGTAATAAACTCCTTCTGCTTTGACGTCCTCGACACGCGTTTTTTGCTCATTTAGTTGGTTGGTAGAAATTGCTCTTTCCCTCTTTGAGCCTTAAGTGTGGCTAATTGATATTTACCAAACATGGAACGTTACCAAGCAATGGCCGGAGGCAAAGCGAACCTATATGTATTGATGCTCATTTAATCACGCACGGCTAATTGTGAGTAGGTGCTCAACCGAATGTTCACGGTCATTTGTGCCTCCCGGCGGCGGTATTCATATCGCATCATCCATGTTTTATGGCGAAACGGCGGCGTTGACGACAGTCAGGCCCTGGTACCTACTGTGCGACGCAGTGGAAGGTTACTGTGCGACACAGTGGAAGGTTACTGTGCGACACAGTGGAAGGTCACTGTGCGACACGGTGGAAGGTTACTGTGCGACACAGTGGAAGGTTACTGTGCGACACAGTGGAAGGTTATTGTGCGACACAGTGGAAGGTCACTGTGCGACACGGTGGAAGGTTATTGTGCGACACAGTGGAAGGTCACTATGCGACACGGTGAAAGGTTACTGTGCGACACGGTGGAAGATTACTGTGCGACACGGTGGAAGGTTATTGTGCGACACAGTGGAAGGTCACTATGCGACACGGTGGAAGGTTACTGTGCGACACGGTGGAAGATTACTGTGCGAGACGGTGGAAGGTCACTGTGCGACATGATGGAAGGTCTTGCAGGGTGTGCCCGCGATAGCAACCACAGTAGAATTGAGGCCAACTGTCTTTTCAATAATGTACGGAACTCGAATTGAGGTGAAAATGTATAGAAACCGACAGTGCCACAGTTGATAAGGTCATATTTAACGTCCCGTATTTTTTTGCGTCTAATACCCGTGTTTCGAAAACTTGATGAATGAGACTGCTACCAAGGGAAGCACATTACTGAGAGTTTCATTTCGAGCCAAAGATGTAGTCCTAAATTTTAAAGACTTCTGAAATAAAATACAAAAAACACAGCTTGCACCTTCACCCGACGGCGAAAGCGATTTTTGGCTTATTTTTCGTAAGCCGTAGAGGTTTGTCATAGAACTCCATCCTAAGCTTGAAATGAAGCTATCGACAATGCGCTTCCAGTGGTTGTAGTGTTATTTATAAAAAAGAAAAGAAAAATAGAGACACATCAAGCATACACGAAAATAGACGGACCTTACATAATTATCACCATGTTGCTGTGGGCCACTGTACGTAATTTGAATGAACCTGATGAGATTCAGAAGTGAAACATCACCAAATGAAGTTAAACTCACATTTTTTTTATGAATAATTTGGATTTAAGAAATACAATTTAACGGTTTTACTGTGACGCTCGTGGGCGTCCGTCGTGCGTTCGAAGTCGGACCCTACCACAGACATTAGGGTTCGCACACCACGTATTGCTCGTTATACGGCCCCATTGACTGCTAAGGCTGAGTGACCGTCGCATGAGCATTGTGCGTCGTTGTTGCGGGGTGCATCATAGCCGCAGTGTGCGCCACAATTCACGCCATACTGCACGTCATGTTATAGCCAATAGTGCGCTACAGTGGCAGAAACTTTCCTATAAGTAGTAATCCAGCGTTTAACCCTCGCCAGTGTAGGGCAAAACTGATGCGTCTTCGTGTACAAGGGGGGGGGGGGGTTCATGCAACGCCCAGCCGATTTGCCCTTAACTGAGATAGAGCTTCGATAGAAAAAACGAGCATGTTGCTTATGACGAGTGGAAGCTGCTGATGCTCAATTCTAAATCATTAGGTGACCTTGAGGTCAAGTCAATAACCCGTTATCACCGAATTCTGTTTTTGCCTTCTAATGACTTCTAGAATGACTTCTAATCTAGCCAGAGCCGTGCTCTAAAGACCAAGAAGTTCCTTTTGGTCAGTTGACGTTTTGATACATTTCAGGTTTCAGTTAATATTTGTTCCTAGTCAAGGTCAACGGTTAACTTAGGTCATGTAAGGTCATTGACCTGGGTTGACCTGTAATAAATCATGACCTCATTTGAACCCGTGCTTTTTGTGTAAAGTGAATATCAAATTCGAAATCAGTGCATAAAAATACCCTAGTAGACTCTGGAAATCAAAAAGCTCATCCGAGGTTATCAGAGGTCAGTGACCTCGGTTGACCTTTGTGGTCTTTACCTCATTGGAAACCATGAAGGTCACTTGGTAACACCTGTTTACATACTCCAAAACATCACAAGCAGACAGTCGGCGAGTTATAAGCATCGATATGCCACGTAACGCCATTTGCGCTCGACACGACCTTGAGAAAAAGGTCACAGGTCACGGGTCCTTTGGAGTCACGGTTTCGAAATTTTTAGGGTAGATGCAAACTATAGTTATAGTGGGGTACCGAAAATTTCGTTGGGATCCGCCGTTTTTTACGCGAGATATTTTGAAAAACTGAGGGAGGGTGGCAATCACCCCCTACCCGACACTGATGAAGGTTAATGGAGAAGAATTTGACGTGAACTTATGAGAAAACGTCGCTTTCATGCGACACATTGCACATAAACAATTCGCAGAATATCCAGAGTATATCCAGTCCTTGACCCATTTATATACGTGCTATGTTGATACGCGAATAAGCTACATGTGGGTGTGCTATGCATGTTTGATGAATATCGCTACATTGTTACTTTGTAATCGTTTTATCTAAAAAGGGAACACTTCAACTATCACTGAGAAACTTACGTGCTACGTAAGTGAAAGAGAAACGAGGAAATTGCTCTCATTGGGAAATGGTGTGAACAGAAACGAAACGCTTGTTATTTGTGGAGGTTTAAATCGTCACCGTAAATATTTCACTCTTCAATTACTAAGAATTAGGCATTCGTAAGCGCGGCATTTCTAGGTTTCCACGACTTTACGGTCACCTCGGCAATAGTATTTCCGTCCGGCATTACAGGTTCTCCCCGGCGATTCAGTTTATCAGTGTCGTGGATGTCGGATGACTGACTGACCTTCTGCTTGATGAGCCGGATGCGCTCCTCCTTCAGAGCCTCGGTTGTGGTGCGCACCCTCTGGTTGATGGTGTTCAGGTCCTGCATGATGGTGGTGTTGAGCACCTAGTGGGCAGCAACACAGACAACATCAAACACTGGCTAGCACCACAAAAAAGGGATGAGACCGGGGCTGGTACTTATACTACAGAGGGAATCAGACTTGCAGTCTGAAATCTTTCCAACACACTCAGCAATCATTGAACTGGTACCGGACAGAGAGGATGGAACTAGTGGGCAGCTGCACAAACAGGATATGAGACTGTGGTTATTTACGCGGAAAGAATGAATGAGGATGGCGGTTGACGGATCTCTCAGAACAGGATGAACGAGAAGGATCCCAGTCGGCAGTCACTGAAATGCCTCTGAGCTCCCACTACCCGCTGAGCGGATGAATCTAGCTCAGTTGGCGAACATTGCGCCATTCAGACTGCCCCAGCCGCACCGCCCGCAGAGCAGATGATGCCGAGTCGGCAAACACTGAACTTCATTGGTCGTCCAGAGATGAGCCGGGGAGTGTCCCCGGATCGTGACCTGCTGTCAGATCTCTGTGGCCCTTCAAGATAAGGGAGGAGCAGTGGGGTAGCCACAGCTCTAATCACGTGATAACTACATTTGGAAATTACGGCACGCTGTCTGAACACCTGCGTCAAGAAAAGCCGTGCGAATATCCCCACGCAAATATCCAAGCGAACACCGCCTTGCGAATACCGCCCTGCGACTTCCTCATATGACGGCCGCTGCAGGGTACCGCTTTACAAAGGTGGCTATTATTTATGCTGTTAGTCCTGCGGTGTGACGTCCGCTAAAACAGCAGACACTGTCACGGTAGCCTGTCTTTTACGGCTGTTTTGCAATTTTAAGCGAATCCTTTAATTCCTATCGATTGGCTAAGCGTTTGAAGTGAGAAGGTCGTTTCTAACGTATCGCGTATTCAGTAACATTTAAGCCACGTGCATTTCCGATAAGCTGCAAGGAAGTGGGTGAGGGCTCAACTCCACTGGACGTCTGTTTCTTGACAAAAAATTACGTCCAGCCATCTTGTCTTGACGGGATTGTTTCATTCCATTCCTGATGAAATGAATGGAAGGAAATGAATGAAAAGCCTTTCCCTGTGGGTCCAGTGTGTTGAGGCACTCCGAACCTGTTAAAGGTAGTGTGTCTACTGATATTGGCGAAATGGAGTTATGGACATGAAATTGTAGGGCAGATTTGTATAAATCAATTCATACTTGCATTCCTCCAGTAAAGCCCTAGTTGCTGAGAAATCCCGTTTACCCCAGCATTGGTATGGAATACAAAAGTTAGCGGTGTTACCCCAGCCCGCTTCCATCACTAGAATTCGAT
>JARFNZ010144716.1:0-18180 GCA_031763405.1 Balanus nubilus
CTTGCATGTGGGTCATGCGTGTCTCTCATCGTGTTGGTGCTACGTTTGATGCGATATTGGTGCATTTATTTAGTTTCGCTTGTTGCTGTTTGATAAGCGTGTTGAACGCAGTGCTGTTTATTTATAAATACTATGAATGAATAAACCACTGGCGGAAGCCAGACTAAGTATACAAAATTACCTACTTGGGTCATCACGTGACCTTGACCTGAGGTCAAATTTTGAAATTTATTTTTTAAAGTCACAATATACATGTTTCGATGCGTCTTGACGAGAGAAACACGATGGTGTCAAAATAAATGTTCTATCTTTAAAAGTAAAAACATTTGGCAAAACGTTCTCCATGAAAACAGTATTTTTACTTTTGATGGCCTCTGGAGCTCCAACTATAGCCTTTAGATCAAAACGAAACACCACTGGAGCGTTTCAAGATATATTGATTGCTTCTTTATCAATTTCTTCCTAGCTCTCATAGTTTTCGAGATATCGAGGTATTTCTGGATCAAGATCCCGAAAACGGGAGAAATTTGACCTATGATGACCTCTGGTGACCTCAATATTGACCTGAGCAAAAAGTGACCTAAGTAGTTTCGAATGCCATTGATGAGAGCTTTCGATTGCGTTTTTCCGCGCCTTTCTATCTTTCTTAGTCCAAAAAACTGTTTACCCGTGCTGTTTAAACGCGTTTAACTGTTTTCTGTTTGACTGTTTTTTTTTGGGGGGGGACGAAACTGACTTTTAAAAGGACGAAACTGCTTCTGACATAATTTGCGAACGTTTTGAATCGATTGCAATTATTCATACTTCAAAGCAATTCATCTCACCTGATCCTTTGAAAACGGGCCGATGGACTAAAAGTGTCAAACGGAGCACCTTAGTAAATTGGTTGCACTAAATGGCTCGAAATGGTAAAAAGGTAAAATGTCCAACCACTAACTATATTTCAAGGCACGTGCCGACAAATAAAAATAATTTGCCCGCGCACGAGCCTTGTTTATTTTTGTATCATTAATTTACGATCTCCCTGTATATTGGGTTTACCATTGGGTACAAATTTTAAAGGAAACAAATCCTAGAGGGATCTCCTCACGTTCGCTCCGCTTTGTCAGCTTTCAAGTTGCCCGCTTTAAGAGATCCCCGTAACTGGAGTGTGAATAGTCGGCGCACATGCTCGTGTATTGTGCAGCAAGAGACCATCGGTTTCATTGTTCGTTGCGAGAAACCCGGTTTCCTCTCGAGGCCTTAAGGAGTTTCTCCTTCCATCGTGAGCGTGGGCGGGGATGGTTGCGAATACAAATTACGAGCTAAGTCAAACGGGTTCAATATAAAAAGTAATTTGATGACGCTATTTCAATAGATTGGGTTTTTGCCGGTATTTTTCATGCAGCGTTGGGTATGGGTGGCTTTGGCGATCCCATGCCTTGGGTTTGTGTGATCTTGGGTAGGTGATTTCTTAAAAATCCACTTCTAACTCCATTACAATCTAATTGGCTCCGTTTAGTAGGAACTGCGTTTACAGTTGATCATTCTACTGTATTCAAGTCTGAATCGAACGTCTCTCAAAGCAAAGCTTTTGGCTATATAGGTACTCATTGTAAGTACATTGCATTACACCTTGCATAATGTGACTAAATGATCGCTACACACTATGCACCGCCTCACTCCACTATTGTGACACATCACTGCATCACCTTACTACATCACTGCATCACCCTACTACATCACTGCATCACCCTACTACATCACTGCATCACCTTACTACATCACTGCATCACCCTACTGCATCACTGCATCACCTTACTACATCACTGCATCACCCTACTACATCACTGCATCACCTTACTACATCACTGCATCACCCTACTACATCACTGCATCACCCTACTACATCACTGCATCGCCCTATTACATGACTACATCACCCTACTACATCCGACTCCGTATTCTGTGCTGCTGAGGTCATGAGGTCATGGGGGTCATCGACCTTTGTCACACACCGAGACGTGTTCGGGTGATAACCTTCTATGGAGACTGCCACCTCACAGCTGTGGAATACGTAATGTTGCAAGCAGTCCACCGCAGAGCAGGACTGGCTCAGGACTGGCTCAGGACCGGCTCAGGACTGGCTCAGGACCGGCTCAGGACCGGCTCAGGACTGGCTCAGGACCGGCTCAGGACTGGCTCAGGACCGGCTCAGGCGAGCTAGCAAATGTATCGAGAATGGGACATGGAGCTAACACGAATGTTCAATTCTTGACTGGAAGTTACGTAATGGGGTTCGCAAGGGGGTGAGGCGGCTCTGTAATAAACGTAAGAAGCAATTCTAGTCCCTGGAACATTGGCACTAGTGATGTGAATCGGAGTCCAAAATTTTGGACCTCCGAAAATAGTCCGATTCCGATTTGGACTTCGGTCGGTCAGTCACCATCTTCCAGGACAATTTTCAGTCAGCAGGCAGTCAGCAGGCTTATCAGCATAACTCACGCATTTCCTATGTTATTAGTTTTTAGATCTTGTGATGTCACCTCTTTAAACACAATATATGTTAAGGGCTATTGAAAATTCATTTAAAGACAAGCAGCAGCAAGACCCAGGACGGTGGTGCCACCACTGGATATCAGCCGACGCAAGAAATGACTCACCTTAGTGTGCCATTTTTCATCACCATCTTCTATTACATTAATTGTTTGTGTTCAAGAGTGTACCTAATTTCCAGGTATGTTAATTGGTCCTTTGTTTATTCGTCGAGTGATGTTCATGTCATTTCTGTACAAATTCCCTCCGTAAGTCCTCTCATTGCTAAAATGGACTTTGGGTGACACAGTTCGTGAAATTATACATCTTTAAATGAGATTAGAGAAGGTGTTAGTTATCCACTTATCCTTGGTCTTCTTTCCGGAAAAGGGGGTAACTTCTTTGTCTGAATTTAGGGTATGGATCCACCAGTGGGAAACGGGCAACTTTTGCGACTATTTTCTCTGAACGTGCCCGCCACGAGCTCGTGGAAGCGTATCTTTGTTGCGCACTTTTACTAGCGGAGTGACGTCCTTGTTTTATCCTCGTTCAGCGTTTAGTTTGAGGCTTGATGTCTTCCAGTTCAGGTAGTTTGACGCATACAATCTTCCTGTTCAGACTTAAGTTCAACAACATTCGCGTATGTTCTGACTGTTAGTCCTCGTCTTTTATAGGATCGGCTTATATCAAGTCAGTTTATGTTCGCTTAATCACGTGCGTTATTGACTAGCAGAATTTGTTGCTCGCAAGCAAACGGTTATGCCAGTTATCTACACTGGAGGTTTAATTTGACGGATATATATATATTGACGGATATAACGGATATTTTGTTATTGGTTTCAACAGTTCGAAAGGAATTTGTCATAAAGACCCCACGGTCAAAAATACTCGATCACCCAAATTATTGTCTTCTGACACCAATAACTCTACTGACATCGCCAACGTTTTCAGTAGCAGTCTCTATCCTGCGGAACCGACCTGACGTTGACCTCTGCCTCACCCGTGCACATCCCCCGCCGCGCCAGCCACCCATGACAGAGCTAACCTCTGACGTCATCTGTGTTTCAGGTGCGGCGCCGCGCCCGCGACCCATGATGACCTCCACGGACCCTGCCGAGGACCTGGTGCCCTGTATGCGCAGCGTTCAGCTCTCCGACGGCGACCGACACCTGATGAGCGCCTTCAAAAACAAAGGTGGGTCACCAGTGACGTCATCAGTGATGCTGGAGCTGATTGGTGAGCTGTGTTGTCATGGGAATGATTGTGAAAGAGGTTGTGTCTGCGTGTGATGCAAATGCAGGTGAAGGCCCGCAGGGGCAGATGAATTGGCGGTCATTGTTTAAAAGGGATGGAGGAATGGAGATCAAATCATGGGGAGGTTCGACATGGAACAGGCGTTTTTTTTTCCTTAGTATTGTTTGTTTGTCATTGAGCCTTTCCCTAGGTATCCCAAAAATAATGGAGAATAGGCCATTTCAATGGATCTCACCGGCAGTTCTTACCAAAGAAAACCTTACTCCTGCAAAATGAGACGAGTTTAATTGTTATAATCGGGCAATTCGAGATTTCCACTTATCCATATACACAAATTGGCCGATCGGCCATGTTGCACCCCACCCCTACCAGCCCTGCACTTTGCACATGCACAGCATCCTCCCTGTTGTGGCTGGCTGGGCTTGGACCTGTTCTGCTGAGATGGCAGTTTGTCGCTAGCCGGCGCCCATAGCTTGGGGCACGAGCATAGACCACCCCGCCCTCCCGGCGCAGAACAATAGGCCGGCCGTGTGATAGGAGGAGGTGGAGTATCGTTCGTCAGGCACCCGGTCTGAGGACGCTCATTGGCCGGAGCTCAGCGCGCGTAGCATGATAGTCTCATTGAACGTGCCTTATGTGTATACCTCCCTCCGTTAGGGTATGAAATATGAAGAACAGCTTTCTACCATTGCATTGGTAGGAAACCGGGTTGCATGTATCGACGAAAAGGACGCAGCTGGCATTAGTTATGAGCATTTTGAGCAATATGTCTCCTAACGGCGTCACATTTTTTAGTCGGCATGAGCTAATGACGGGGGGAGGCGAGAGATTCGGATAAAATACGGGAGATATCGGTCGACGGTAGAGAGTGTCGGTTGGACGTTGGCTATGACTCATCCAGTGCCCATTATGACGCAGTCACTCACCATGTTCTACCACCTCTGATTGCGCCGAGTCACATTACACATCGCCTTTCCTCTGCTTGGTAACGCCAGTGCACAGTCAGCTGACATGACACAAACCACTTGATGACGTTATTTGTGCTGCAGCGGCTTTGCTTCGTGTTGCCGAACGAATGACGCGTGTTGAGTCTGAAATCGGCGAAATTTGACACATTTTCTAGTTCAGAAGGAAATCTAATAAACTTTTACTAATGCATGATTGTTTTAAGTTGTCTTATAAGCCACAAGGAAGCCAAATCAGATGAATTTTTCAAATTTGGTGAAACTTTTTTAAATTTAGCCCCCTCCAAACCACCTGCGGCCTTCGTTCTGGATCCGCCAGTTTAACAACGACCGTAATTCTTTTAATGGTAGTGTGTCAACTGACATTTGACGTATGGAGTTATGGACACGGGATTGTAGAACATATTTTTTTCTGAATTTAGTCATTCCTGCATCGCTCCAGTATAAACCTAGTTGCTGAAATATTCCCATTAGTCCAGCATAGGTATGGAATACATAAGTTAGCGGTTTAACCCAGCCTGCTTCCACCAATAGAATCCGATGCAAACTTGCGAACGTATCGGTAGCGTAAACCAATCACATTTCGACAAAACAGTCGTGAGCGCTGATAGCAGCTCAATCAAACAGTACCTCAGTTCTGCTTCGACTGTTTGTTTACGCCTTCCCTTCGTCTTCACGGTCATAGAATGTCTTACGTGCTCCATATTACATGGCGTATTATTTCCTCTATTTTCCTTCGCCATAGTAAAAACCGCTGTCATCGTTATCTATACCGAAATAAATCAAAACAATTTAAGCGAAAATTGTATTATTTGATGCCAATATATTAATTTTATCTCATTCAAACTTGAAACCAATGGCTACTTATTGAAGTGGCAATTGTTGGGTGATAAAAAAGAGTAAACACCCTCCCTTAAGTGATACTATCGGCTAAAACTAAAATTTGATATGTGATAGACCCAGTTTCTCCTGTTGTACCAGTCCAATCCGTTTTCAAAAGTTGCACTCAATCGTTTGCAAACTTTAGTTGAAGTTTTGTTTTTCGCATCTCGCTTCGAAATTGATTACTGCACATTTTCCGTATTTGCGTACTTAAATCCGGGCGATACTTTTCCCAACTTCGTACAGTTTTTTTCAGAAAAAAGTGGAAGAAAAACGAACTTCAAATGAAGACTGTATATTCGTACGATTGAGGGGCGAGGTTTTCAAAACTGGGTGGACCGTTGAAATTGGATAAACTGGCATAATTACATATCATATTTGGTGAAAGGTGATAATATCCCTTTAAAGGGAATAGCCCACCTATAACATGTGATTTTAAACTGAGATATAGCAGAAGTGTAGTTTGGATACAGAAATAACATGGCACACAGTCGTTTCGCCCAAATCTCCACATCAACGGCTCTAGTGCATGTTTTTATAACGATTCCGATCGGTTTTGCCAGATGACATGAATTTGTTCACATGCACCATGGAGATCAGATACACCCTCCGACATCGGAACCCTTGGCAGCGGTGCCAACGGCCGATCGTCCCGTCCAGCCGCCATAGCGGTCGGAGACTGTCCTGAGCCCAATCGGCACGGCCATTAGAACGTGTATCGGCTAATCTTGCTGATTCTTCCAAGGACATCAATCTATCGTCGACACCAATGTCCCATTCGTAAGTGTCAACTCAGAATACCCGGTACAGCCAAGTTTCAAGGAATCTTTCTTCGCCTAGGGAGATGTTACGTTGCCACTAATAAAATTTGCGGGATAGGAAGCAAATGCTTGATTCCTTTCCCCGATACCTGATTGCATCGCACGGGAAAGAAGCTGTAATATCTGTGTCTCGTTTAATTGTGTTGAGGGTTGTAAGAGTATGTGTTTGTTGTTTGACAAACAAAGGTGTTTGATCTGCATCCGGAGAGTCTGGGAATGCGACTCACAAACAAATACATCAAACTGATTCAGTGGATATGCAGGAAGCCAACTATTCAGTATTGTAGTTTGTAGGGTCATTTCGATTGTTTTTTTTTATTTATATAAAGGCTTATGCTGTCGAAATTTCGGCCCGCCTGCCATGGAGCGAGCGAAAGGAGCGAAATGATTGGAGTTGAGGTCGCGTATATTAATGATGTAAGACGAACAACGGCTCCTACTTGTCGATAAGAGATTATTCGTTACTCCATACCATTCATCTTAGTTGTAAGAAGTGTTCCATGAAAATGTTGCAGCTGAGGCGCTTCCAACAGTTGGAAGTTATCATCGGTTGAAGTTGAAACCATAAATTTCCTTTGAGGTTACTCGTTTGCTGCTATTATTAACCCTAAATATACTCGACCGATTTGGAGCAAAGGAACACCATTCGACTTACCATTACGAGATCTTTCTTTGCAGATAAAAAAACGTTTTTGTTGAGCTCTAGCAGGTTGGGTGGCCAATAACTGGCAAATTTGGGATATTTTTTAAATTGTTATTGTGATAATTTTTCGACAGATTTTCATGAAAAATGTTTTGAGCTTCAAACATATATGTCTTTAATTTATGAAGACATGGATTCGAGAAAAAACATAGTTTTATTCAGGGAACTTAACGAATGGGGACATTTTGTGGATTTTCGGGTTTTGTGGATTTTTATATTTAACAATTTTTGTTCGCTTCGTACGATATGATGTTGTGCCTTGCTTAGCTGCCTAAACATGTTGACAGTATTGGTTTTAGCGCATAGGCGGATTCAGGCAAGCAGATTAGGGGGAGGGGCACTGCACAGGGCACTGCACTGCAAGTCTGCACAGGTAGATACCACCTCCCACTTGGTGCACCTGAGTACGCCTCCGTCAAAAACATTTGCATTTGCTAATATTTAGTATTTAGATTGCTGAAAAATATATCTAGCGCATTTATTGTGCCGTAGAAGACAACAGAAGCAAGCGACACCCATAATTTCATTCGAAACCCGTGACTGAATGCCTTCCCAAAACGAGGACCTG
Organism: Balanus nubilus; assembly: GCA_031763405.1. Lineage (NCBI taxonomy): Eukaryota > Metazoa > Arthropoda > Thecostraca > Balanomorpha > Balanidae > Balanus > Balanus nubilus. The sequence continues at coordinate 7,708 of JARFNZ010144716.1, forward strand.
GCATCGCCTCTGCAGAATCTTTTTTTTCTCAAATTTTGACACAATATGCGTAGTTTACTTCTAGGGAAAGTCATTAAAGTTTGCATAGGTCTAACGGTTTGTGGGCGGCAATCGAAAAAGTGGCATTGGGAAGGGTCTAATTTGAGCTTAAGTGTTCAAGCTGTCCCAAGATAATGGTCCATTAATTTTTCAGTGGGCCTGACGAGACCTTTCTTTCTTGAACCCACTCCCTTGAAAAAAAAAATCCTGGATCCGCCACTTCACCCACCCCCCGGGAATAGAGTTAAAAGTTAAAACGCTTTCGGCTGTAAACTTATCATGGAACGAGGCATTGCATACGTGGAATCATTGGTCACGGGAAATGTCTTATAGTCTGTTACCAGCGAACAAACCAATTGTAGTCTTCGTGCGAATCTTCTCCCCGCTTTTCAGATTAGGTAGTTAAAGCGAGGCTATCTCTTATAACTGCTATTGTATTACCCCATCCACAGAAGAAATAGTATGTGTCAACTGTCTCGTCTTAGAAGCGTTCTGGTGACGCATCAGTTAATCATCTGAAACGGGTTCTCTTTTTACGTTAGCAGACAGCAATTTTCACCCAGCTTCTGCAAACCGGACCCCGAGTCATACCCAAGCGCCATTACATTTCAACGCTAGTTCCGGTTGGCACCAGCGGTTGACTATTCTTGTTTCCGAAGTACTCGCCAACTTCCAAACTTCGGTCATTGCAAAGCCATGGGCCTGTTGCCATGACAACTGTTGTGCTCCTCCATGTCAAGGTGGCAACGCGCCAAGGAATCTAGAATCTGAGCAGATTCTCTTTGATCCGATGGAAGTGGTACATTATGTAAAATACAAGTTATCGATGGAATTATGTACTTGTAAGGTGTCACAGGGACTACTTTCGAAAAGAAAATAATAACAAACAAAGCCAGTGTGATAAGAGTTGGAGAACGTTTAACAGTTTGTTCATTGTGGAAAATTTGTTGAAAATGATCATTTTTGCTAATAATATATTATTTTAAGTCAAAAGAAAAGCCAAGATATTCCAACGCGTTTCGATTCACCAATCAACATCAAAGAATGATGAAAATATCACGGATAAACGACGGGTACTTCCTCTAGTCCTTGCTCGAGGAAGTATTGAAGTGTTTTACTCGTGCGTGTGTTTTTGAATTTTGGCGCTAAAACTGTGATATTTTCATCCTTCTCTGATGTTGATTTGTAAATCGAAACGCGTTAGAATATCTTGACTTTTATTTTGATTTAAAATTGTATATTATTAGCACAAATGATCATTTTCAACAACTTTTCCACAAAGCAACAGTGCAGATGAAATGAGCTTCGATAAATTCGGCAGGGTGTTCAAGAGGTCAAATAGACCTGGATAACCACATGATGGTTAAGCATAATAAGAATATGTCCAAATACAAACAAAAAAGATGGAGCTAAAAGATTGCAAAGCAAACGACGCATCTTTTTCTGTTACGCTCTACGATAAATGGAAACCAATTGGAAATCATATTCCCGTCCCGTTCATATAGCATGTCAAGTGTATGAGAAGAGCCACTGACATGAAGAGCTTATCCGGGATCACGTACTAAAGCTCTCACATTCCCCATTTGACACCACTACATTGACGGTCGAAATATCCATTCCAGCCCTCCGACCTTCCATACCGTGTCGGTAAGGGCGTTTCGTATACTGCTCTGTGTGGCATTCTGAGCCGTCTGCCCGGCTGACGGTAGGCTGCCTGGCGATGATCTCACCCCAGTGCCAGCGATGTTTACCAGAAGGCCTGCAGGGGTCGTAAAAAGGCAGATGTTTCTAATGGTTTTGGCTGGGTCTGGGTTTGGGCGTCTGGGTCTACTAACAGGCTCCAGGTTCAGTTCAATGTCAACTGGGGTGACGGTCAATGGCATTATTGTTCGGTAAAATTGATTTATCGGTTTCCGTACATTTATCATTTATCAATCGCATAAGAAAATAATCGTGAAATAAATGATGTTGCCATAGCATTGGCGGATTGAGAGATGGAATATATGTATCATTGTAATACACTTCGCGTACCACGCCCGGATTCAGAATTACACCTATGAAAACCCTCGTTTTGACGTTAATTCGAATTTATAATTTTTCAGCGTGAGCTTAATTAGTAAAGGAACATATCGGCCCTATAGTTTCAGTTTAAGCGTTGGATAATGGCTTCCTGGCAGCGATAGCCGATATAATTCCGATCATGCCTATGATACTGATAGCCGAAAGTAATCGCCGCCACAGATAAATCACTACGATTGGGATGTACATACAATGCAATTTGGACTTATCTTTTTGTTTTGGGCTCTCATCTTTCTATTTTTCACTTTTCCTGTGTACACCATCTCGATTCTATTTTCAGCACCGTCCACCGGGTAAATCTCGCACTAACCAACCACCAGACGGTTTCCCTCGCTGAGTTCGCTGAATTTACCGGCCGTAAATCAGGCATGATCACCCCTCACCACCCCACCCTCCCCGTCGCCCACCGGAGGTCGGGGGGGGGGGGGGCGGCGTCTGCCAATGGCAATAAACGCTTGTCCATGACGTACGTTCGCAGTGAGGCGGGGAGGGGCAGGGGGGGGAGCGATTGGGGAGGCAAAAATAGGAAGGCACTGATGTGATGTCATCCTTCCTGTCCCATCCCCCTGGTCCCCTCGACCAACATCTCCCATATCTCAAAACACACATAGTCAATATGTCAATATGCACACCTATGTCTGGTAGCCCCCGTTTATGTTTGCGGCCACTTGGAGAAACCTCCATTGTTTAATAGATTTAATCCGAGCCTTTTTAATGGACGAATTTGCGAGGTCAGAACCTGTGGTAAGCAGAGCTTGTTGCGCAGGTCCTGACCCCTGCCGTCCGTTCGGGAAATGTATATTTTAGTTTCATTTATAGCATTTATAGGCGAAAGTTTTTCGTACCCCACATCGCTGGACACGTCCCGCCCCGCTCACTAACGGCATTTGACCTTGAGTGCGGTCGCTGCCGCCGACCGCAGGTCATCCCAGTCAGGAGCAAATAGGGAGCGCCGAAGCGACTCGAACCCGGGCTCTCACTACCGTGCGGCCCAGAAGCCCAACTGAGCTACAGGGGGGGCAACACCTCCTCGTGATTTAGAAGCTGCCCGTGTGCGGTCCGGCTCGGCTAGTTGTGCATGATACATTACCTCGGCTGCTGCCTGGCCTAATCATGGCGGCAGGCGATTGATCACCGGGACACGTGTATATCATTAACACGGCCACGGCCCACGCAGCCAGTTGAAATCGAGCTGTCTCATGTCAGTCCCCGTCCGAAAATGACTGATAAAACGCCGGTGACAGGTACAATGTTTGTTTACACTCTGCTTAGGTGACAGCCGACAGGCGCAATGAAAATAATATATGGAATGAAAATCGACATGTGTCACAAAAATACTCAGCTTGGGAATGATTTCTGCGAGGATAACTATCAATAAAAACATGAGGCAAGCAAATCATTTACATTTATACGTTATACTAGGTTTTGCATTCATGATTGCAAATACGGTGCATTAGAGTATGATGTATACATGCCAAAGAATCAGCAAATTTTGACCAAAATGGCAAAATAATTTTGTTTTAGTAGGTATGTGAATGTACATACATTGAGTTGTTAACTTCACTGTAGTTTAAGATTTGTTTGACATTGTACATTATGTTTCTTAAGCTTCCCGCTCTCTTCGTCTGAAAGGTTCCCATGATACCCTCTGCAGGCTCCAGTTGCATGATGTGTGTGTTTTCTCGGTGTCGGGATCTCATCGTTGCGTGGTCACCGCCGTAAAATGGGAACGTTTCTCGCCTGGAGTAACGGCTGGCGGTAATCTGGGGATATTTCGGGGTGACGGCGTTGAATTTGGCATCTCCGCGCCGCCATACGCTCGTCTGAGCATGTATGATTGCAGGGCCAGGTTTACGAGCCAATGTCGTTCCATGACGTGATCAAACGGATCTCGAAATACAGTGCTTGTGTTGAGCTCAAAATAACCATTTTCAATGTGCATTGAAACTGGTGGCAGGTAGGTACACATTCTGGTCAAGCATGGAAAAGTGCGGAAAGACAATTTATATCGACTTTATAAATATCACTTAATAAAATTTATTTCATGGATAGACTACTATGCTGGCACCTAAGTAGGATAAAAAAACATCATTATAATAATACGCACCACCTCGAATACATGACTTTAAGTTTCGAATCGGAGAAGACGTGAATTAAAATTGTTCTCAGTTTTGCAAAGTTGCCTTCGGTGGATCTTACTGGGGGTTGTTTGCATATTCAACGAGCATTTTCATACAATGAGCTACTGAGATGCTGCCTCTGCACAAACGTACAAGTACCCTCCGCGAATTGCGCTGGAGCGCATTCAAATATTCCATTCTCTTGCCGTTCCCGCCCAGACCGAAGTCTCGCCTCTTTGGCAGCGGCACGAAGGCGGAAATTGGCCTGTTGCCGGGCGTGCAGACCGCCCGTATCGTCGGTGGCCGGTGGGACGGCGGTCTGTGCCGCAGGTGGCAGTCCCTCGCCAGCCGTCCTGCCGGTCAGACATCCACTCCGATCCTCCGTCCCTCCTGGCTCCTAGCCTAGGCTTAAACCCAAGGGCATCATTTTTTGTAGACTTTTTTGTCACTAAGAGTTGTATTTTTTCTATTGGTGTGGCGCCTTTTCTTTTTTAATTTTTACCTTGGTTTTGTTTTGCTTTTGACCACGACATTGGATCTACCAGTTGCAATTTGTATTCCAAACTAACTCACCTCTGCCAGTATCTGTTCCCTTCCTTTCCTCATCCCTGCGATGATACGCTGACCTCCGCCGCCAGCCCATCCTTTCCGACAACACCGACCTTGTCTCGCAACACCGCTTCCATGCTGTATCGCCGGCCCCAGACCTCTCCGGTCCCAGACCTCGCCGGCCCCAGACTTCTCCGTCTGATGCTCGAGGTAAGACGCCGGTAAGACGCCGTGCCATCAGTCATTTGTGACGGCGCTGCACGGGACGCGGTGTCACTGCCGCTCTCCTGTTTATTTGGATTTGCAAGTAGCATACATGTCAGTCACTTTGTGGGCTGGGACCTAGGAGGGTCGCTCGCCCTTACGGGGGCGTATGTTCTCGAAAGGTGTGTCATTTGTTCCCTGGTTGCCCCTGTGCTGATAACATGTCATAAGTCTTCGTTTGTATGCTCAGAAGCATTTAATATGATATTTCTCTGTTATGGGTTATTTTTAATGGATGTTTAAAACATTTCGTGTTTTCCTGGTCTTATTTTTCCCGGTTTTTCCGTCTCTCATGCGAAATATTCTAAAACTTAACGTGGTACATTTGTCGATGGCATTAATATCGCGTTATCCGCAAGATTCGTTCGTTTTCCCGTGTTCCATGTATTGTAAATGTGTAAGTACTACTACCCACACCCACAGGCGCAGATCGCTTCACAGCTCCACCGCATCGCCACGTCACAACGCACGCGTCATTTTGTGTTCACGTCACTACCCACGCTTTCGTGCTCACATCACTGTTCTGCCACTTTGTGCACGTTCTTTGTTCGTTGGTCACAATGAAAATATCGTCTCAACACCAGACTGAGATTCTGCCATCTGTCATGCTGTTGTCATGCCATCACTGGCAGTTAGTACCACACTCTGAGCACCAGCACTGTATGCCCACCGTGACCGTTCTGATGGATTATCCCAAGGTTTTTGACTGTCTCCGAGCGGGTTATCCCAGTGTTGCTGTTGTCTCCCTCGTAGCTTACCCGCAGGGCTTCTCTTTGTCTCCCCCAACTTTACTCCCGGGTTGCTGCCTGTCCCATTGAAGATTATCCGGGGTTGCTGTATATTTATATTGATGGTTACCTCAGGGCTGCCACATTCCCCCTCGATGACTACTCATGTTGAAGTTCCCCTGTCTGTGTTCCCGCCATATCGCCGGTCCCTGGAGGGTTACCTCAGGGCTGCCACATTCCCCCTCGATGACTACTCATGTTGAAGTTCCTCTGTCTGGGTTCCCGCCATATCGCCGGTCCCTGGAGGGTTGCCTCAGGGCTGCCACATTCCCCCTCGATGACTACTCATGTTGAAGTTCTCCTGTCTGGGTTCCCGCCATACCGCCGGTCCATGGAGGGTTACCTCAGGGCTGCCACATTCCCCCTCGATGACTACTCATGTGGAAGTTCCTCTGTCTGGGTTCCCGCCATATCGCCGGTCCCTGGAGGGTTACCTCAGGGTTGTTGCCTGCCCCCCGCAGTCGCTGACAGCGGACAGTACGAGGCGGAGAGGCGTCCGCTGTACCGCGGAGCCAACATCCCCTCCAGACTGTTCAGAGAGCTCGACAATACTGGTAAACGGCCACCTGACTCTTCGGGTTTTGGTGGTGGCCGCGGTGGGAGATTCTCTGGATCCTGGTGGCAGGAGGTGGCGGTGCTGGTGGTGGTTGAGACTTTAAGAGTCTGACGACGCTCACTGCGAGCGGTGGTGGATTGTGCCAAACTGGCCGCAGGTGGTGGTGGCGCTGGTGGTGGTGGCAACCATGGTAAATGTAGAGTGTCTGACGTTCTTAGCGGATGTTGGTGAGATAAATCCTCCATGGTGTGATAAGTGATGTCGTTTATCGTTGTTTCAGGTTCCGGTTTCAGGTTTTGGAGAAGGGTAGCTCAACCTTAGATAACGTATATGAGGTGGAGGTGATGACAAGTATTTGTGTTTACAGGAATCCCAGCAACGAACGACAATTCGCTTTTCGCTTCAAGAAAACAACCTGCAGATCCCGTACATGTTTTTTTCGACTCATCAAGCCAAGATCCGCTCGACTCCACCGTTCAGGAACACTACACCTCCTTTCCCTATGGGCATTTCCAGACCCTCTCAACTTCCATCCCAAGAATCAACCCATAAGCCTACTTCTTACGGTTCCTCTGTGTTCTATTTAACCCAGTTTGTTTTACCTAATCTGACCTGACCTGGCCTGACCTGCGTTGCAGTTGACGGAGAGACGGACACATACCTTCACTCCGAGGCCGATCCCCGCTATAAGGGAGCGCATATCCCGTCTAGAACGTTCCGAATTCTCCAGGCAGCCACCGGTGGAGCGGACGGCGGTAGGATTTGGCATGCGCGTGGGCGTTTGTGCTGCCACCTGTGGGTGACCTGCAGAGCTTCAGTTCTCCGCGATCACCGCCAGCACGCTGAGCGTTGGGGCCAGTACACAACGGCTTCATTGGCATTTTCTTTGTTGTATGATGCTGTAGTGTGGGATTTTTGCGTCCTTGCACTTGACTGCTGGGTGTTATTTGACCACGTTGGATAAGTGTTTCTTGGCACGCCTTTTCAGATAGGCACTTAGAAACAACTGCGGTCGATATCATTTTTTCCCTCTGGATTATATTCCGTTCCTTGTGTGACCCGATTTTCCAGGTGGCTGAACGAATGTACTTATTAAGCTTTCTTGCGCATGCAAAAGTATTGTAAACGACGTTTCATTCCTCCATTGCCATTTCACGGAATGTGTTTTAAATTATTTGTATTGTCTTGGAGGGCATTCTAATGGTATTGCATGTGCTTTCTTAGCTTTTGAACCGTCGGTTTTAATCGGCTTTTGCCGCAGCTTGTGCTTGAGAAACGGGAATGCGCTCCTTGCTTTTCGCTTCTGGAATCTTCTCTGCGCTTATTTGATGTTGTGTCCACATATTCTGGCTTAGTTGTTATTCTTTCTGTTATTGTTATCCTGGTATGTTTGTAAAATAGTTAAATGAACTTGTGTTTGATTGGCAGCTGAATGTTTTGTTGTTCAATGAGGGATGTTTATATTGATATTAAGGAATCGATTGTACTTTTATGTAACCTTTAGTTAATTTGAGAACTTTTAGATTGAAAATGAATTATCTTGCAGTTCGCTAAGAACGCAATTATTTAAATTACCGCACCACTATACCTAACCTAACCTGCTTTTCTAAACCTAGGTAAATATGACCTCGTAAATATCCCTCGTTATACTTCACACCGGCGTTTCTATAAGACCCTTTCTCTCTTCTCGCAGCCCTGAACGACTGTGTTTGTCCCGCCTGAGCGTTACGCCTGTCCCCGGAGCGTTACGCCTGACTCCCGGAGCGTTACGCATGTCCCCGGAGCGTTACGCCTGACTCCCGGAGCGTTACGCCTGAGTCCCGGAGCGTTACGCATGTCTCGCCTGAGCTGTGTGCGTGACGCCTCTGTGTATGTTTCAGTTTCCGGCGGAGCGCCTCCCTCGGGTTCGAGGATAGGCGGTCCGGGCCAGAACAGAACAGTGCTGGTCACCATGCCAACAGGTAATATGGCATATAGCGCTTGCACTGAATGCACAATATTAGCTGCCTGTAACAGGTAACACTGCGTATAGCATATACTTATATCGGTTATCGCTGGTAACACAAGTTTAGTTTTTAGTTTAAGTTTTAGTGTTCAGTTTTATTAGTATGTTGGCGTGTATTTTTTAAAGCGTAATTGTGTGTATTATATTGCTGTGTAGTCATGTCTGTTTTGTTGCCGTGTTTTGTGTGTATTTTAATAGTCTTTATGATAGTGTTTTTATCTACTTAATGCTTATTTTTATGCTAATTTGTATTGATATTTTATCTTCACTTTTATTTTTACATAATACATTTTTGTTCGTGCCATCATCTTTTGGTAGGTTTTATGACCTGTTGGTGATTGAACATTAATAAACAAGTAAATAAATAAACTTCATACAGATCGTTTATTTTCCAAATTCACACGGTCAAAAGTTCACTTCGCAAAGAATCTCAAATAGCTCAAATACCGAATGAATTAAATTTAACTTTGCAGTAAAAAAAAATTATAGGGACCTTTGCATTACCCGCACGTTCAATTTTGAAAATACACTTAGGACCATATGAAAATAAACGGATTATAGGCCTTTTGAAAATAAACGGATTATAACACAAAAAATGTTACGTACCATCCGATATGTGATTGTCTTGGTTTTGAAACGTTCCCTGGCTGGGCTGCGCTCTCCTTTTTTATGTCAGATTGTAGAGGTAAAACGAAGCCAATATCTCAGATCGTTTCGGCATATGATCGCTTGTTAAGAAAAAATGCATTCGTTGGAATAAATGGCAATTTCTAGTACCGCATTTCGTGCCTCGTATTTGTCCGATATCTGTTATCCCAGGTTTATTATGACTAAAGTTTTCCCAATAGAAAGCAAGCGTGCTCAAATACAATGAAGGTGCTAAAATTGTGCGCACTTCTATCCCATTTGCTTACACCATTTACCACTGTAATGGTTTTTCTATCTGAATGAGCCGCTGAAGGACCTTGCAGTTTTTTGGTCACGTGAGTTATCTTACTGGCTCAAAAATCACAGGATGTTTTCGTCTCCTCCATCGCATAACACGCTAGGTCTCGATGGGTAAAGTGTGCTACTGGCGTTATCATTGTTTCAGATTTTCTGTGCCTTTTGTGGCGCCGTTCGTATTGGTCATTGGGTGTTTTGTCGTTAAACCGATCAGCCTATTCATCCTTGATTCTCTGCAGCATGTGTTCAATTAAAAGTGCAGCCGTTCAGATAACTCCCATCAATCAAACGATCAGTTTCTGCTTCTCTGCCAAACGAACCGTGCAAGTTCGTAACTCACCAAGGATGCTGAGCTAGACGGTGTTTGATCACTTGCGGTGTTTGTTTCGCCTCTGGCGAGCACCAGCTTCTGGTAACCACCTCACCCGGTGAGTCTGTGAGCTCTGTGCCCCCTTCTCACTCCCTCCACCCTCGCCCCAATAATCCCACACTGCGTCACTCATCCCCACTAACCCTTGGTAATCCGGTGACTTCCGTGACCCATTCTGGTGCACTCCTTCCCTTCCCGGCCCCCACAAACCACCGCTGACCCTGCTGATCCCTTACAGTCGCCGTGCTGACTTTTGGCTGAGCGCTGACCCCTTCCGACCCCTGGTTCCCCGTACCAGAATTGTGCTTGACTCGTGAGTCGTTGAGTCAAATTTGACTCAACTCGGACTCAAATGAGTCGAATCAGAGCTGAGTCAGTCAATAAAATTTAAGATTGAGTCGAGTCAGTGTTGAGTCACATGGTTTGTCTCTTGAGTCAGAGTTGAGTCACCTGGATGCTGCTTGAGTTAAAGTGAGTCGTCTCATTCTTCTGAGGAAAATGAGATCATGCAATGACCTGAAATATGTAATACTTCAAGATTTGACAGATTTAACATTGCGGCTATGGCGCTGCATGGAAAAAATTGACTTCAAAATATTCCCGACCGATTCAGTCTGAAAAATCTGAGTCGAGCACCACCCTGACCCTTACTGACCCTTCCTGACCCTTACTGACCCTTACTGACACTTCTAACCCTTACTGACCCTTACTGACCCTTACTGACCCTTACTGACCCTTACTGACCCGTGCTGACCCTT
>JARFNZ010144717.1:0-10253 GCA_031763405.1 Balanus nubilus
CAAAATTTCGAAATTGTTGAAAATAACAGTAGAATCGTGATCAGCACCATCAGTCACATCTAATCCGAGGTGGAGACAGAAGATATTAAGAAAAAGTGTACATTGGGGGTCACCCTAATGTAGTATGAACATTGTTGTTCTACATGGTGTATATTTTATTGTATTTCTTGATAATTTATATTAATAATTGTTTGCCCCGTGTCGTGCTAGAACCGGCAATCCACCCACAGTGAGGCGGAGTGCAGGGACGCGCTGGACCAACGGGTTTTCAAATATCAGTGTTCACAAGTTCACGGGTTCACGCGTCCCCTCCCTCACCGCCCTCTGAAGTCTGATAGCGTCCCCACCCTCACCGCCCTCTGAAGTCTGATGGCGTCCCCTCCCTTACCGCCCTCTGAAGTCTGAAGTCTGATGGCGTCCCCACCCTCACCGCCCTTTGAAGGCGTCCCCTCCTTCACCACCTCTAAAGGCGTCCCTCCCTCATCGCCCTCTAAAGGCGTCCCCTCCCTCACCGCCCTCTGAAGGCGTACCCTCCCTCACCACCCTCTGAAGGCGTCCCTTCCCCCACCCCCCTCTGAAGGCTTCCCCTCCCTCACCGCCCTCTGAAGGCGTCCCCTCCCTCATCACCTTCTGAAGGTGTCCCCTCCCTCCCTCACCACCCTCTCAAGGCGCCCCTCCCTCACCACCCTCTGACGGCGCCCCTCTCTCACCGCTTCTGAATGCGTCCCCTCCCTCACCACCCTCTGAAGGCGCCTCTCCCGCCTGCGGCTTATCGTCCCGACACGCAAATCAGCGTCGGCCACCGCTGGCAGAGGTGTCTGTCACTGTCGGGCGGCGGCGGAGCGCTCGTTTTCAGCTCGTTCAGAGGCACGCGCGTCATCCACGACAGCCAGATGAAAAATGTGTCGGGCTTTTAAACAGAGGCGCGGTCGATAAAGCGGGTCGGACCGGCTTTACCGGCACTAGAGATGAGATCGTTTTTCATTCAGGTTTTCTTCTCTTGGCTTTCAATCGAGAATTATGCTTTGTCACAAAGACGACTTGCGTCCACGTTAAATTGTGAAAAGGCGCCGATAAAGCGGGTCGGACCGGCTTTACCGGCACTAGAGATGATATCGTTTTTCATTCAGGTTTTTTTCTCTTGGCTTTCAATCGAGGACTATGGTTTGTCACAAAGACGACTTGCGTCCACGTTAAATTGTAAAAAGTTTCTTTCAGGGATTTGTTATGGTAAAGCATCGTAGCGTTTTATTGTTCTTTTTTTAGCTACATAGGAAATGAAAAATAAGTGTTAATTCAAATAACTCCCATACGGTTTTATTGCACAACCAGGAGAGTATCAAAGGTGACAGAAGTCTAGAGCGTCATTCATTATATTCGCTAAAAAATGCATGTTGTCATTTGTCACAAAACACATGCTGTTATCATGCTGTTAACATTTGTACATAGTTACATTTTTGACATTATTTAATATTTCCGTGTTGGCTTTACTCTACAATGGACTGGATAACATTTCTCTGGCAAAATCTGCTTTGTATTTTACGGTATTCTAGTTCCCGCTAAATATAAAACCATTAGTAATCGTTCATAAATGTCCGCCGTAGATCAAAACGTGTGATATCCATGAAGTAGTAGTAATGTTATACGTACCCTCAGGAACATTCGACTCGATCGAAAAATTCTAGCGAGCTATTCATATTTCATTTATCTCATAAAATTAGACCATTCATTTTCTGTATGAGCACGTCCAATGAAATTACTTCTCATTTCCTCCGTCTATCGACCATTTTAAGCCCAATAACTTCTGCGCCGTCCATTTCTAACGCCGGCAAATTTAATCGCGCTCGGCGAGCTCCTTGTTCCGACGCTGTCCGGGCTTCTGTCCTCTCCCCGACGACCCGCACCAATTAGGGCCGGATTAGGGCCGCCTCACTTCCCTCTTGGCTCCCTGTCCGCCTCTCATTTGGTTCACGGTCGGCCAGCCTTGCGACTTGACTCGACCGCGACTTGTCGACGGCTGCACCGCGACTCGACCGCAACTCAAAATCGACTCGCCGACGGCGCGGCGGCTCGTGGTGGGGTTCGACTCGAGCAGCAGTCCGGGCGGCTATGGCCGATTCAGGGCCGGTTCGGCGGTGGCTTGACGACGAGTTGGCGAGGCGAGGCCGTGATTCGAGTGGTCGGAGGCGGCCGGCGGTGGCCGAGGAGGTGGACCGACCCGCGGTCGATGGACAGCGGGAACAAGGCGCCGAAATTCGTTTCCGACGCGCAGCTGACACAAGTCCCGCGCCAGCTTCGGGAGGATGGGGACCGACAGCTGGGTGGGATATGGAGGGCGGGCGGGCGAGCCCTCTCCTCCCCTCCCCCCATTGGGCTGCCTGTTGGAGTAACTCGGGAGGGGGGGACTGAGACTGCTAAGTACGGAAAGGAAAAGGTCTGTTCGAATCTGGTCCTGGGTTTTCAAGGAAGTGGTCAAATGATGTCTATTCATGCTCAGTTTGTGTTTGGACATAGATAACATGACCTACCTGACATCAACTAGGTAGTTTATGTTATCTATGGTTTGGAGAAGTTGAGTTCACGCTCAAATAGAAACACAGCTGGTGGTTGTGCCTCATTGAACCAGCTCTGGTCTGTAAGTCTGTAGGTGGTTGTGCTCAGCTCTGGTCTGTAGCTCAGCTCTGTAGGAGATGCTGGGGCCTAGTTAGGAACATTTTTGGAATGTATCACTGTTTCTGCGGCTCCCGGTAAGCCCAGTCTATGGAGGCGAGAAAGTCGGATAACTCAGGTTATGGAAGCGAGGTTAAGGGATTGTTTGGGCTCTGGAAGGCGAACAGACCTTGGTTGTTTCTAGTTTTTGTTTTCATTTTCACCTTGATGTATACAACCGCAGCATCTTTTTCTGTCTCATACAATTACATATCAGGCTAAAAACTGATCGGTATGACAGGCTGAAGAAAATGCGAAAATTTTCTGATTCTGATACATATGTTACTTCCATCGGTGGTTAGAATTGTCTACCTTTTGAGCTGCTGTATCCACTCAGTTTCTGCACGTAAACTCATATTGTTCGATGATTGACTTAAAGTAATACCTAACCTGTGTTCGTTGCTAAAATTTTAACACTCTATAGTTGGTACGTCGCTCGAAATGGTTGACTTTTATTCCATAACATAAATATTATATTTTGTTATACCGTTTTATTGCCAGATATGATTGCGAAGCAATCATTTTCATTTTCGATATTGCTCGGCGTTTCCCGTTTTCAGACATCTTCCACCGTATTCGAAGTTCAAACGCGGCTGAAGCCAATGTACATTTAGTGAGTTTCAGAAGCACCCGCCTCTTTCAAAAGCCGGCATTACGAGAGTTATGTACCGCATAATACGCTACGGCAATATAAAGGGCGTTTTCAGCTCGTTTCCTGCTGCGATATGGTGTTGTTGGCGGATGTTCGCTTCCTCCAACCTTCCTGGGTGGGCCATAAAAGTGGTATATGAGCAGTGAGCACTTCCTGGGGTGCGCTGCAGAAATCGCTCCACGTTTTATCCCAGTGAGCTGTGATCATCATTACACTGCAATAACTTGTAAAACTTGCATACAACTTGCAACAGTGTGAAAATAACACCGAAATGACATTTATAAAATAACAGTATGAAAAAAACAATGATATCAGAACATTGCAATGCGGCTTATCCTCATATATTGGCTCGGGTGCCGGCTTAGCTTCCTTGTGAGACTCCATGCCGGTCGTCGCCGTTTTTGACGATATAATACTATGCAACGCCTTCCATAGCTATCAAATCCGGGCAAAACGTTACTTTTCTGATGCTCTACCCAGCTGTAGGTACCCACTTGTGGTAGTTGCGGTACTTAATACTTATCATTACGGGATTTTTGTCAGGTGAATTTTTGTTTTTTCAACATTCCTAATCACCCATCTCGACTCCACAAGCCACGGCCTCACCAAGGCCTCTCGTTGTCTCCCCTGCCTGCCATGGCCTGGGCGGTGGGTGTGGCGCGACCCCGCCCCCGTCACATGGCCGGCGTGCCCGACTGCAGGCCAGCTCTCCGTCACGGCTCTGAGAAGGGCCGACGGGCGTCCATCGCGTCTGCTGACGTACGCTGTCTGTCTGCGCGGTGTCCACGCCAGTCTCCGCATCACAAGACCGGCCCGGGTACGCCCGTCTGGCCGCCGCGCAGGGGCTGGGCTGGCGTGCTCGGCCAGACAGCAGCACCTGCAGCCGGCCAAACGGTGCAGCTGCCCGCGCCAAGCCGGGCACGTGCCAAACAGACGCGACGGCCGACGGTAGATGTGTGCGCCGGTCCTAAATTATGTGTTTGTGGGAAGGCGTTATGATAACGCTTTCTGAGAAGATGAGGTGAAGAGTTACCTCCGGCCTTAGAGTACTCCAACAAATCTTCATCTCTCATCTTCATTTCTCATCTTCATTTCTCATCTAATACTGTGCAAATCTGAGTCTAAGTTTAACCCGTGTCTGTGGCTGAGTTTAACCCGCCATTGACTCGGGGGAGGGGGGAGGCAAAAAGTGTTCCCACAGTCAAATATTTTGAATAACTTAAAGACAGATGGCGCTGGCAACGCGAAACTTGGTATGCCTTCTTATACATCAAGTTCAAATCTTCTGGGGAAAAAATAAAGCAGTTTTACCGGGAAAGTTTTAGATATATAGACTTTGGTGGTGTCACTATATCCCAATTTTGGCCGAAAGTACTAAATGTTGAAAATTCGTCACAAAAACCAATTTCAAAGCTAAATGTAAGTATTATATTACTTCTGAACAGTGAAATTGCTCCGATTGATGATTGCTTACAACTCGTGAACTGATCGTGATTATAACTCTATAATCTTTGAATTAATGTGAGTGCAAAACGATAAAAGACGTTAAATGACAAGTACTACAAAATGCCCAATGCCCATCCCACGTTCTAAAATTCTTTGCTATTTGACCCTAAAAATTTCACGAATCGATTTTTCTGAAATAATACCCACAAAATCCAATTTTAAAAGACAAGACTGTAAAACAATTTTTAAAGATAATCAAAGCACCGGAAAATCTATAAAACTAAATTTGGGTATGGACTATCCTCAAACCAAATGTTAAAGCAATATCTATTTTTTGACGGAGTCTGTGTGAGGGAAGTCTTGATGTCATTTTTTACTAGCAATTCTTTGCATTTCTAGACCACTTACGAACAAATAAATGACACCATTGGATTTCTGAGTAAAAGCTGATTCAGAAACATGTGTCTGTTATTAAATAATACTAATTTCGACATTTAACCCTATATGACCTCACCTTGACTTGACCTTAATACAACCTTGACTTATTTGACTTCATATGCCACCATCGACTTCTACGTCTAAAAGACTGTTAAACATGTGTCACCTAACATTTGAGAGTAGTTTGGCGCAGTGTGGGCCCAGAGATGCGCATTGTGTGGTCTCCGCAGCCCGTGGCGCTGGAACATCCGATTTTGACTTTTGACTTGATCTTGACCTAACACGTAACCTCAATTTTAAAATTTCGATTGTACTTTAGGCGCGTCTCGTTGATAGCTTTCGAATGAAATTCGAATCCAGCAGTACTTCTTCGAACTACCATGACCGCTGGAATCCACGGGTACATTGGGCTTGTGGTGTCTGGGCATCACTCTTGTCCACTTGATAGGGCGGGAGGTCTAAAATCGGGGCACTGCCGGAGTATTACCCCTCAAGTCTTGACATTTCATAAGCTCCTTTCAGCTCCTTTAGTTAACTTTAAGCCAAAAACCAACAGCGTGAAACTTGTCTATTAATATATCGGTCCTTGATGCAGTGACTTCATGACTATGAAATATTTTTTGTGGACGAAAATGTCACTGATGCTGTATTTTCCCGGTTGATTCTACCTCTATATTACACGGCCTTGGTTAATGCTATTTCCTGAAGAACCTCAATCGGAACGTCTCGGTAGTGATTTGTTTCGGGGATTCTGCCTTCTGCATTCAAGTTTCCAAGAGTTGTACAATGTACAGCTTATCGTTAAAAGCTAAAAATGGGTAGAATCTAGTTGGATCTAGGTGAATATCTGCACGAGCACGCAGCGTCAGTATTTATTCCCAGCAAAAATATCAGAATTGAATATTGTAGTTACACGGAAGTAATTAAGTTTTTGAGGTTTTTACTTTCTCATCAACCTGTTGTAATTTATTTCTGAACCGTTCTTTAAGTACGTCTGATATTAGCAGAATATATTTACTTTTCTCAAGTTCAGATGTCATGGCAAGCCAGGGCTAGCCCGGGATTTGTGAATGAAACGCCTCAAAACTTACCGGCTCTGAAGGTTATGTCGATCATCTAATACATGCAAAGTTTAGATGACTATATGGCTGCAGTGTTGAAGAATAAGCAGCTGTAAAGTTCAGATGGACCTTAATAGTAAGCGTAAAATCACGCAACGTCACCGTCAAGTTTGCGCCAGAATTGTCCTGATCCACGTTGATTTTCTTAGTTTTATTTTATGTCAAATGATACCAAACCTACCCAATGCAACATACATATTTTGACTGGACTAATCCTTTTGCAATTAGATAACTGAAATATGTTTCCCTCTAAAGTTCCGAAAAACTATCACCGACCGTTTCAGGCCGGTGATAGGTCGAGACGATCTCAGTGACGAAATCGTATCGTAGAAGTATGGTAACAACAGCGTCGGTAAATTGCTGCTTCCACGAGGAGTCTGAGTCACCCCTCCGGTTTTTCGAGCATTGCTAAAAAAACGGCGGCACGCAGCGCCGATGTTTTTTTGCATACCTGCCTAACATTGAATTTTACACATTGTGAAAAGTTTTGGCCTTGGGTCACCTCAAGTCAGGTCACCAGGTCAGGTCAAAGTACAAGCATGCAAAATGACCAATTTGTAAGTTTCGAGCTGTGCCATGACCAGAGTTTGTGACAGATCCGTTTCAAACTTTCAGGATTATTTGAGAGCGCAGGTGTCTATAACTTTTTATCTCAGATTATCGATATCGGTGACCTGAGGGCAGGTCGATTTGTGACCTCCCCATTATAAGTCAATGGGAGAAAATTAAAATCCTTCCTATGCAATAGAAACCAATCGGATCAGGACAATTCTTTCAGGAAAATATATTCCTAGCCCATTCTTGATGTATTAGTTGCAACTTTTGACAAACGACCCCCTGTTAGGTCATCCGAGGTCATCCGAGATCACGAACACTGTTTTACCAAGAACGTTTGATAGAGAAGAGATAGAAACGTGAGACAGACACCAATGTGTTCCTTTCATCGAGGCGCATCGACTGATATGCAACTTGAACTACTAAGGCCACCTTGACCTTGACCTTTACCTTGACCCGAGGTCAAATTTTGAGATTGACCTAAACATGTCCAAATTGATATGCTTCGAATTGCCTTGACGAGAGAAACACGATGGTGTCAAAATATCTATCCTATCGTCGTTAGATAAAAAGTTATTATCGAACAAAATTTGGCAGAAAAAACAGGCTTTTGAAATATGATGACCTCTGGAGCCTAAGCAATTGCCTTAATGTCAAATCTGATGCACATTTATGAACGAGCGTTTAAAGGGCTTTCATATGCCGTTTGTGGACTCCTCCTAGCTATAACAGTTTTTGAGATAATGCGAATTGTCTTGAAAATGTTCTAATATGGGAAATTTGACCTCATTTGACCTCATTTGATCTCGAAGATATTAACCTACGGTCAATAAATTTGCACACAATGGAGTTCCCCTTCGCCCCTGCCTACCTCCCAAATTTTGTTATTCTAGCATTTATAGGAGCTGAAATCTTAGGGGGGCGAGATCCGCCCCCCCCCCCCTCCAGTGCGCGTAATTCTTAGACCCCCTCCACGGCGCGTGTTAATAAGCTGTTCTCGGCTTTCACAGCACTTAACCACCAATAAAGTCCATTTTTCTTAAAAAGGCGCACGGTCCGAAGTGCACTACGCAAAGAATCTCCTATATCTCCAATACAAATGAATGCAATTTCAAGTGGCTGGCAATATTTTTATAGGGACTTGCTTGCACGGGGCTATTCGAAAAACTTACTTCGGCCCGTGCGCCTTTTAAAAAAAAACTTTAAACACAATGCCCTATAAAACATACATCTGTAGGACATGTCATTGACATGCGGCATGCGAAGAATGTTTTGTTTTCATTCCAACTTTCATTTCTATCGTTGCCAGATTGTGATTAGGTACCTATGTATAAAATGAAGAGGTCTTCGTCGTCAGCAAGTCCGGACGGTCTGATTATTCCACATAGCACTAGCTGAACCATTGATGGATGGTTGAGATGAGTTGTGCCGTATTGCTAAAGATACTTTCTTTCAATTTTCCCAAAATTTTCCAATCTTCAATGAAGCAGTATGTATAAAAGCCATACCACCTGCAAATTTTTGGACTTCCGAGCGACGATCGCCGTCGGACCATAGTACCGTCCCAACTTTGCTGCTACGTCACAACTTGGCCTTCAAGTACCTGATTTATTGATGAATCCCATTTTAAAATGCAAAATTAAGTACGAATTACAATACCAAATCGTGGCAGATATGCACCGAAAATTATCAAATAATATGAACTTTTCGATAGTGCTTACATTCCACAACGTGCAACCAGTCAATTGTACTCATAAAATGTTATAGTCCTGATGTCACAAACAGAACGTTTTAAAATTAAAACAAGAGCTTCATTAAGGGTTTTAAGAAGGAAGTCAGTCTCAAATCTGTATCAGAAGTATATGCAAAAATTGATAAAAATACCCAGATTTTATTACGCCTAAATCCCCAAGACCAGTCCCCAACCCCATCACGTCTCTTAACATTGCGTCATATTGCTTAAAGTTCACAGTCGTTTTTTTCAGGGCCGAGCTGAGACGCACGCCCTAATTAATGGCGGTCTCTGCGCGGCTGAAGTGTCAATATCAATGACAAACGGATTCCGCCACTGTATTGCGGAGAACGCAGCAGTGTGTCTTTGTCATAGCTCTTTCGCCAGAGCCCGAACCTATCCATTCATCCTTATGGAGAGCCTGCTCCTGTCAAGAGCACAGTCGGCTTCTTCTGTCTACGACGTGATAATCGTCTTTCTTCTCTGAGGATTATTCTTAGGCAGAAACACATGAGAACGGTTAGTGGCATAATTCATCAGAGCTTTAAATGTTTGGAAGTGAGCCTCACGTTTAGTTTATCACGACATCGCACACGGCTCAAACAAGTCAGCCATGATAACTGACTCACTGAGCGAATGTGAGGTCTCCTGTCAACTATGTAGGAGCTAAATCCACAGAGGAGCGAACCGACCGTAGCCAATATTTTCACTCACTTGTTTCTCCCAAACCAGGTAGGTCGTCGGTACAATCAGTTAACCCTCGCCCCGCTGCACTGGGGTCTACAGCCGAACGCGTCCCGCCGCGCTGGGGGGATACATTTTACACACACACACCCTCGTATCTTCCGAACCAAGGGTCGCAGGGGGACGCGCGAAACGGAGAACGTTAACTCTCGACGAAACATTAATTATCATACTTTATTTTTTAACACGGTCAAATATCAGGTCAAGGTCAGGTCAAAGGTCAAAGCCACGTGTTTTCGGTTTATTGGCTGCATTGGCTAGACTAAAAACAGCAGCGAGTCCAAACTAAATCAAAGTTCTTCCTCGTATTAGAGGAAGGCACTGTTAGAGTATGAGTTTCATACTAAGTACAGGTCAAGGCCAAAGTCAGGTCACAAATGGTCACTATGTGCAAAAGTTACATGAAAGCCGTGTGACACATGTTTTATTGGTTGATTTAGACGTAGATTTCGATGGTAACGGTCATTTTGCCATCTAACCCCATTTTGAGTCAAGGTCAGGCCAAGGTCAGGTGAAAAATGGTCGAATTTTTTAATTCATAATTTGAATAAAAGAAACAAAAGTTTATGAACCAATTTCGTCACCGACATCCCATATTGTCATTTGTGTTTACGTAAGCTGTCTAAAAAACGTAATTGTAATAATTACGTCATCAGATTGCACAATTATCGGAGTCGTTTGAAGGTCTGAAACAAAGATATTTATTAGAAATTTGATATAGCTCATATGTGGTTCTATCACATTTATTACATTTTACGCGCTCTGGAGGGGGGGGGGGGGGGGGGCCGAATATGCCCCGCATGTTTTTAAGTACCTGCCTTAAATTTAATAAAACACATTGTGTACAAATTTTAAC
>JARFNZ010144739.1:0-10252 GCA_031763405.1 Balanus nubilus
AGCCGGTAGGGAAGTTATCGCGGGGGGCATAACACGCCCCCCCCCCCACCCCCAACCAACGGAAGGTGGCTGGAGACCCCAGCGCCGCGCGGGCTAAGTTTCTCGTTGCTAGCGTCATCCGTGTTCGAATTATTCAAAATATTCGACGGGGGGGTCACTTTTTGCCCCCAGCCCCCCAGACAATGTTGGTGCTTGATATGTCCGTGGGGAGTCATTACACATTTTCACAAACTGTCTCTGAATCTACAATGCGATCAAAACGTGAAAACGCACAAAGTATTATTATTTCAATACATTACCACGTTAACCCCCGCCTAACTTAACCCCTCCTGGATCTTCGCAATAGCTTCAAAACGATGAACGATGACGTGAAACTTTTGGTATCTTAGCTGGCATCAATTTAACGTCTTTCTAGAAAGTGTCGAAAAAATCGGTATTGAAGTTTACAAAAAAAAACACTTAGTGACGTCATGTCACGCCATTTTTGGTCCAACATCGACAAATGTTTGATCGCTCATAAATCATCGAGTCTTGAAGCAAATTGCAAACAAACAAAAAGTTAAAAAGAAAGGAAATGACATTCTCTTTAAATAGAAAACCATCTAGTATTTTGTTTTTTAATTTCCCCTCCCCTCATTTAGAAAATACATTTTTTAGGGAAAGTGGCCAGAAAATAAAAATCTTAAGTTGTTAAAAACGGAACATATGTGGTAGAAGTACATATGAGCAATGCCATACCAAATTTCGAATCAATATATTCATTTTGACCTTCAAATGACTAAGAAGTGTACAGTCTGATGACGCCAATTTTCCCAATTGCGTTTTTTTCCAGACCACTTACGTAAAAACAAATTACACCATTTAATTCTGGACAAAACTGGTTCATTAACAAGCGTTTTTAATTACATGTTATGAATTTCAAAATGTAGCATTATTTGGCCTCACCATGGCCTGACCTTTACTCATAATGGGGTAAAATGGCAAAATAGCCGTTTCCATCTAATTCTACAGTCTGAAACAATCCATAAAACGTGTGCCAAAAGGTTAATATGTAACGTTTAGACATAGTGACCTTTTGTGACCTGACCTTTACCCTTGACCTGTATTTAGTATGGAACTCATACTGTAGCATACTGTTTATACTGTTCATACTGTTCCTCTAATATTTGGAATTATTTTGGCCGAGTTTGTACCCACTCTTCTCTAATGGATCCAAGCGGGCGGCAGGGACTTTAGCCAGCCCCCCCCCCCCCCCTCGAACTCGCCTGGAAGCGGCGAAATTTGGCACATTTTCGAATTTAGAAAGAAACCCAATTAACTTTTACCAAGGCATGCTGTATTAAACCGTCTAAAAAAAGGTACAAGAAAGCCAAATCCGATGAGTTTTCAAAATTTGGTGAAAAGTCTTTCAAATTATGCCGTTTTTCTGGATCCGCCAATGCCGCTGCTGTTAATAGTCTGGTCTCTGCAGCCAATCAATTGAAAACACGTGGTTTTGACCCTTGACCTGACATTGACCTGCTTTTTGACCTTGTTAAGAACATGTTAAGTGTGATTGAGACTATTTATTGAGAGCTTTCGTTTGCCGCCTTGTTGGTAAAGTTTACCTTTCAGCATTCGGCTAGATACCACAGCGGGGCGCGGGTTAATGAGCGGTTTTAGGTGAAGCCTGTTGGCAATCAAAGCAATTAATCGACAGCAATTTATCAGCCCCAATAAAGAGGCCAAAACAAGGAAGGAAAAGGTGTTAATGACATTAAAAAACATTAATATCCTATTGTGATGCATGGAAAACGAACTACACGAGGTGTCATACCAAGAGCAGTAAAAAATTAATGCGATGAAGGTTCACAAGAAAATCATTTGTACCGAACTTGGTTCTGCAGCATTCCACTTTCTCAAATTCTTAACAGGCGCCCCGCTGTGGTCTCCAGCCGAGCGAGCCAGCTGGGGGAAACATTACCCCCCCCCCCCTCTTATCTGCCGAACCAATGGTCGCAGCTGGACGTAAAAGGCGGCAATCGAACCTACTCGACAGAACGATTCTAAAGCATATTTACAATTTACTTAAGATCAAAATTTAGGTCAAGGTCAGGTCAAAAATTAAAATCACGTGTTTTCGATTTATTGACTGCAGAGACCAGACTATGAACAGCAACAGGTCCAAGCCCAGCCAAAACACTTCTAAGTGTAAAGGGAATGCACTGATAGAGCATGAGTCCCCTATTTAGTACAGGTCAACGTCAAGGTCAGGACACAAATGATCACTATATGCAAAAGTTATATGAGAGCGGCGTGACCATTTTCCATGGGTTATTTCAGACGTAGAATTCGATTGTTACGGTCATTTTGCCATCTGATCTCATTTTAAGTGAAGTTCCGGTAAAACAAAATTGTAGGTGTAATTCGTAATAGAAGGCCCGTAGTTATGGATCAGTGTCATCCTAGAAGTCTAGTGTTGTCATTTGTTTTTGCGTGCGTGGTCTAGAAAGGCCAAAAATGCAATGAAAATAATGACCGTCAGATTGTACACTTATTTGAGTTAGCTCTATGTCAGAAATAAAATTATTGATTTTAAACTTTGCCTGGCGATTGCTCAGAGGTAGTTCTTTGGTATATGTTCCGCTTTTAACAACTTAAATTTTATTTTGTTGCAATTTTATAAACAAAAAAGGGGTCAAAAATAGAAAATTACGAAAGAGAAGCCAGTTTGAAGAAAATGTTACTTTTTTTTAGGACACTTCTTTGTTTGCAATTTGCTTCAAACCCCGATTTTCTGTGAATGTTCAACCATTTTATAATTTTTAGGTCCAAAATGACGTGACATGACAACAATAATACGCCATTATCTTCCACCGTGCCAACTAATTTAATTGAAACTCGTCAGAAAACGTGAATGAATGCAGCACAAGTTACTGAAAGTTCAATGTCGATATTAGCTAGATTTGTTTAAGTAATTGGGAAAATCCAGGAGGGAGATGGCAAAATTTATTCAACATCGGGTCGCAGGTTAACACGCAACAAAAGCTTTGCTGTAAGGGAAGTAAAATAATAAAAGAAAATGATGTAATCTCACGCCGATATCTATGTTTGACATTGTGGTACATGTTGAAACAATTTTTTACCTCGCGCCGTGCCGGGGGGGGGTGTTTAGACCCCCCCCCCCCCCTAAGGTTTCTCGACTATAGCGAAAAAACGGCAGCGCGTAGCGCCACCGCTTTTTGCACACGTGTTTGGGGATCAATTACGCACATTGTGTAAAATTGTTCACGCCAGATTATATAAGGTCAGGTCACCAGGTCAGATCACGTGACCCGACCTAAAAAAATTGAAGTCATGCCACAACTACAGTTTTTTAATGATCAGTTTTAAACTTTAAGGATTACATAAGAATACGATTACCTAAAATTTGTGCATCACGGATTTTTTTTGTATCTGTGACCTGAGGTCAGGTCAATTTCGTGACCTCCCCATTATGAGTCAATGGGGAAAAATTCAGATCTTCCAATTCAAGGGATTCCCATCAGATCACTCCAATTATTTCAGGATCATGTTTTCTTAGGCCAGTATTGATGACCCAACTACTAATTTCGACCAGTGACCCCTGTAAAGGTCATCTGAGGTCAACCGAGGTCACTTACGTTTTTTTGCCAATCTCTTTTGATAGAGAAGAAGAGAAGCGTGCGGAATGTACCAGTGTGTTTGTCTCGTCAATACGCATCGACTCGTATGCAGCATGACCCAACATGAGCTACTAAGATCACCACGTGACCTTGACCTGAGGGCAAATTTGGAAATTAACCTCCAGAGGTCACCATGGATATGTGTCGATGTGTCTTGACGAGAGAATCACGATGGTGTCAACATAAATGATCTATCTTTAATAGTTAAAAAGTTATACGCGAAAAACTGTTTTCCCAAAAGTCGTTTTGACCTTTAATGACCTATGGAGCCTAAACTATGGACCTGAGGTCACATCTGATGGTATAATAACAAAAGAGCGCTTCAAGAGCTTTCTACTGCTTTTTTATTTTCTTCCTAGCTACCATAATTCTCGAGATAATGGTGGAAGTTCCTAAAAAGTCGATATTTTGGAAATGTCGTCTTTTGATGACCTCTGGTGACCTCATTTTTTACCTGAGCGAAAAATTGGCTGAAGCAGTTAGTTACGAAATGATTTTTGACGAGCATACAAACGTTTTTTTCCGCTTTCCGATAAGTTCCATAGGAGCCCCGTTATAAGTGGGGTGTTCAAACACCCCCCCCCCCCCCCTCCCCCGCAAGAGGCGGGTGGCGCCGAGCACCGGCACATCGCGGGTTAAATCGACCGTTAGATAACTGGAAATTTAATCAACATATGGTGAATTTGCTAATTTGATAAGTCACTGCTAAAAAGTCTTCCTGTGGCCATAGCGTAGCGGCGCGGGATAAAATAATTATACCACTGTTAAATATAAAGATGCGAAAATCGACTCGGCAAGCCCTGGAACTACGCACAAGTGGCGGCTGTGGTAGGTAGTCTGTAGGGTATTTACGGACTTCTTTAATCTGTTATGCCGTAATTTTTCATTACGTTTTAGTCACACAAAATATTTTAATTTAATATTATATGAAAGGGACGAGCGAAAATAACGCAAACATATGTTACGTTAAAAACGAAATATAAAAACCACGATAGCGTGATCTACCAACCATAGATAAAAAAATAAGTATTTGAATGCGTTTGGCAAACAAATCTAGGTATTAAATTTAATTCTGGCGACAGCCGAGTTATTGTAATACCGTCGTCGTGAAGTTACCAAAATCCAGTTGCGTCATATCATTGTTGAAATATCGCGACGTTTGCTTTGCTTATAACACAGCATACCGCCATAGACGCGGGGAGTACCAAAGATGAACCCACGACGATGCTATGAACGAACACATCATCCACCCATTGGCGTCGAAAGCTTACCTGTGTCGATGGGTGAAGGCTGAGGTGGGCGCCTGGCAGGTCCTGTGGCTCCGCTCCTCAGAGAACCATCAATCCCGATGGCTCGGCGGCGGCGACACAACTGGGGTCCAGCCAGCCCTTCACCCCTCTTAATTGAGGGCCGGACCGGACGCACTGTAGCCTCAGGGCACACGCCACACTGCCCTCGCTCCACCACCCTACGGGTGGTCAGACCCGATAAACACGGGCCCCAGTCCGGACAAAGACAGACAGACGCTTCTCTCAGGGGTAGGCGTGGAATGGTTGGAGTGCAAGGTCAAAACTTGCCCCAATGATTTTAAATTACATGGTTTGCTGCTTAGAATGTGAAGGGTATGAAGTCTTCATGCGTTTGTTGACACGCGCAGTAGAGTGGGGTGAAATACGCCCCCCCCCCCCATCCTTCCGGTTATGTAGAAATAGCGAGAAAAAAAACTCGTCGCGCAGCGCCACCGTTTTTGGGGGCATGACTACATGGAATTGAATTTCACACATTGTGTAATAGTCTTCACCTTGGGTCACCTTAGGTCAGGTCACCGGGTCAGATCAAAGAACAAACATGTGAAATGACCACTTTGTAAGTTTGCAGTTGTGCCATGGCCAGAATACTTTTTTGAATACAACTACAATCAACAATCAGAATACAACTTTTTGCAGAATACTTTCAAACTTCAGAATTTGAGAAGGGTCCAGGTGTCGAAAACTTGTTCATCTTGGATTTATGATATCTGTGACCTGAAGTTAGCTCAATTTCGTGACCTCCCCATCATAAGTCCAAGAGCAAAAACAAAAAAAAACTTCTTATTCAATAGAAGCGGATCGGATCAGGGTAATCCTTTCAGGATGAAAGAAGCAGCGCTGAATGAAGCAGGACGATTCTGTCTAATTCTAATTCTCTCCTTAGCCAATGGACCTGATTCGCGAGGTTGAGCTGATATCACAGTCATCTTAAGCATCATCTCTTGTATCGAAATGTGGTAAAAGCTTTAATTTTGATGCATTATTACCATACAATATTATGTTATTTTCATGCCCCTTGAGACCAGTTTTGATGCGTGACGTCACTGGAAGGTTGGCACCGAAGTTTGTGGTATGGCTTTGAGAATTTACATTATGTGTGCCATGTTTTGTTTTATATTATTGGAAATTAGGTGGGTTCTGATATCCAGGTACTTAGCATGTAGAATGGCTGGGTCAAACAATGTCTAACGTAATGGGAAATAATCGCCAAAATATAAATGGCACCGTGTAATACACTGTGTCTCCTACCTATGTACATATCGACCCCGGGCAATCGCGAGCTGTCCCAGCCAGCTATTTCCGGAGATAAAAGTGTGAAAACCACTCTTACCTTTTTATAGTAGACCTAAAGGCAACGGAAGGCTTCAGTAACCGCTTGTTCCCTTGCGATTCACGACAGTTTTCTACAACTGTCAAGTGTCATGTCTTGATTTTGACTTGGACGTGGACGATTTTTTTAGACGTCAAGATGCAATCTTCAAATAGTTTTCTAAGCTTCGGTACACACCAACAAATTATCACTATCCTTTGTGAATATCATTCCGCTGTCAAACGTCCTGCTAAAACAAATAATGTCCGCATAATACACACAGGCATGCTTTCATTTTACTCACTTCAATGGCTGATTACGATGACTAGCAGCGTTTGATTCTTAAGCCTTTTCATTTCAGCCTTTCTTCAATTATTTGCTAACACTGTCAGTATAAAATCAGATTAAAGCTTTGCTTTTGAGTTCTATGTGGCGAAGTTATGGAAAATGTAGATGATATTAAGCTAAATGTTGCTGTATGATGTTATAGTTGTTGGGACACTTCCATTTCTGCTAACTAACTTCTAACCGGTTTGTACACATTCTTCTCTTGTTATTCTTGCATATTACGTGTTTTTCAACATTGGCATCCATGAATCTTCTACTAAACATCGCACCGCCTGAAATTATGCCCAGCAATTCACATAAATTAAATGCAAATGTTTCGACCCAGTGTCCTTTCGTGTTAACTAGCGACTCGTAGATTGGTCCGCAGCCTTCTAGTGACGTCAGCAGCGCTGAACCTCGCTTCCCTATTTTCGTTAAATTTTGGTACAAGGAGTGCGAATTGTAGAAAAAGAATGACAACATTAGATTCAGCACATTTCATTTAATTGATTCGCTATCTTTGTATGCTATTCTATTTTAATGCATCAGGTCTATTATTGATGTACCAGTAGCAACTTTTCACTAGCGGCCCCTTGTTTGGTCATACGAGGCTATCCGAAGCACTTCTTTTACCAATAACTTTCGATAGGATTAGGTTAGAGAAATGAAAATGGTACCAATACGTTTATTTGGCATGCACCTGAAAAACCGTGTTCCATAGCAATACATGTTTATCTGGAACTGTGTATGAACAATCTCGTCATGGTCTCTTCGATGTCATCATGGTCAGTGCAATGACCTTAATATGAACAAGTTTCACGTTGTTAGTTTTTTTGGCTTGAAATAAACAATTTTGTTTTTAATATACTCAACTTCGACGATTTTGCTGAGAGTCGCCTAATACCATCGAAAATAATTTAATTCAGTTTGTACACATATTCTGGTTAAAAATATTTTGATGCCGTGACGACACGGATGAGTATTTGGTTCACTTATGTACACTAGGCACTGCAGTTTCGATTTTAGAACAGCAAGTACAATAATTAGGTTTAATTAGATTTCAAAATTTAAATAACAGCGGAATTAAATATTGGTAAATGTTATCCTCCATTCATTTATTTATGAAATTTGGCATTAAAACGTACAAAAATCACCTTTCACTGTGCCACGACGGTTCGTTGCTGGCCCTGTGGATGACCGAAGCACCAACTCACGGCTACCTATACTTGTTACAGTGCCGGAAGGGGAAGGGACTTAGGAAATGTCGAGACTTGAGTGGTAATACTCCGGCAGTACCTCCGATTTAAGTCCTCCGCCCTGTCAAGTGGGAAAGAGTGAGGCCCAAACATCACAAGGCCAACGTACCGTGGATTCCAGCAGTCCTGGTAGTCCAAAGAAGTCTTGGTGAACGATGCTTTTCGAAATCAACAACTACTTCAGCATGCATCTATGAATTTATTTCATTTCATATGAATTTCTACTTGTCTTGCGTAACTGTACAGGCATATGAGCTGTTATTGCTAGTCCTTGTTGTTAAAAAACTGACCCTTTTCTTTCCTTCGAGGTAGAACATATTGAGGAATGAATGACTGAACAAACTTGGCAATATTTCTTCACCACACGTTTTAGAATACATTTACGGAATTAAATCAGTTGAAGGTTGAAACGCTTATCTGTACTAGGTAGCATGTTCAACATAAATTGCGAAGGCTTTTTGAAACGCTCAACTCAGCTATCTTCTTGCGTAAAAACTGCGTGTTTGAAGCGTGCTATGGGTTTTAAAAATAAATCACTGGCACGAGACATAAGTTGACGATGTCCGCTGGGCACGAAGTAAACATTAAAGTAAACATTTTAAGATAAAAAATAACCAAATAAACGTATGATGCAAGAAATATGAAAGGAAGATATAAAATGGATGACTTGGGGGATTTGTTTGCTTTTTATGTGGCGCTATCCCATCGGTCTATTGACATCCTAACTCGCTACCATATTTGACTATTGGTTGCTAGGTAGGCACTAGGCAGTGACGTTATTTGGATCACCATGACTATGGCAGCTGAAGCCATTACATCCCTGGTATGGATACTCATCCGTGATGTCACACGGCAAGCATACATAAATAGGTATGATTTTTATGGTAGTTATACAACTTTTTGACAAAAATAAGCATTACAATCGTGCTTTTCATGAAAAAATAGCATTCAATTTTAATAAAAATCGTATGGTTGCCTGACATGAAACTTGTCCATTCTTCAATGTTAAAATGAATGAAAGGTGAATTAACTTCAGAAAATAAACGCCGAAAAAGCGAATTCAGTTGTTGAGTTGCATGATAAATCTCTTCATAAGCTCTTCCAATGTGAAAGTTTGTCATAGACTTGACGCTTCGCGTCTCGTCCATGAGAAACTTTCATCATTGGACTTGTCAATTAATATATATTCAGCATCCATATATGCAGCAGCATCCTCCTGATATGCAGCTTGACCTACTGAGATCACATTGACCTTGATCTTGACCTAGACAAATTTTGAGGTCAAATTTCGAGATTGACCTTAACAGGGCAAAATTGGTATGCTGCTTCGAACCGTCTTGACGAGAGAAATGTGATGGTGTCGAAGTTATTGTCCTATCTTTTATGTATTTATTTTTTTATTTCACGTCACGTCTCATCCACTATCGTGGCTTTTCATGAGAACAGAGCCCAGTTTCACCAAATCTACGATTTACTTCCAGATAAGTCCATCGCAGATGTGTCCTGCGCAACCTGCGAAAGTCAATCGATCAGGAAGGCTGCTACCGATTGTAACAGTTGCGATGAGGTGGCACATCTCTTGCGCAGGAATCGCCGTTGCTCAAGCCCAGTCTCTTGCCGTTTGGCACTGTTCTACCTGCCTGGGAAGAGATTCGCCCAAATCGGAGGCCAGGTTTGTGCATAAAAATACTCAGCGAGGCGCCGAACCAGAGACGTCTCGAGTAGGACGGTTCAACGGCATAGCGGCAGGGTTAGAACAGCTCCGTCAGTCATCCAGTAT
This sequence comes from Balanus nubilus, assembly GCA_031763405.1. Taxonomy (NCBI): domain Eukaryota; kingdom Metazoa; phylum Arthropoda; class Thecostraca; order Balanomorpha; family Balanidae; genus Balanus; species Balanus nubilus. Next base: position 9,666 of record JARFNZ010144739.1, read on the forward strand.
CATCAGATTCATCCCTAAACCGGCACAGGCAGTAGTAGCAGACGGCTCATTGAAGTACAATAATGATGCGATCTCAAGCCCAAGCCCGAACGCCAGGTGGTGACTTTTTTCCTTCGCGTTCAGCGCACTGAGGTCTCTAGGCTGTTCGAAACTGCACGCTCGCCACACTTAAAATAAAGCGACAAGTCCTCGAAGATGAAATACCGGATCAAGACACACATGATATGCGGACTCGCTCTATCACCTCAGACCCCAACTCCTGTAAAGGTCTTGCTCGGAGGGTGCAAGCGAAGTGCGCCGACGGCGACATCGGGGCGGCCCTCAGAATGCTCACACCCAGTGAATCCCTGGCACAGCCCACCGAGGATGTAGTCGCCATGCTTCGACTTAAACACCCACCCGCAACAGAAGATAAAGCCATGCCGCCGCCTCCAAGCGCCGCCGACCTAGCTCCCCTGATAGCACGGGTGAACTTCGGATATGGCATTGGGGTTGCAAACCAGAGTCGATGCCCCAACCCTGGTCCTCAACGATTTGCGTGAACTTCGTTGTCGTATTCGGATTCGAATTCAGCGTAGGGTAACTAC
>JARFNZ010144750.1:0-10251 GCA_031763405.1 Balanus nubilus
TCAACCTATCGGTACATATACCGAGAAATAGTTTATTGTTAATGGTATGGCCGCAATATCGTCTAAGAAAAAAAGTGTCTCATCTTGCCCCACCTTACCCTACCCTACTGTTCATGCTGTCCCCTAAGAAATAATGATGATAGTGCTATGAATGATTAAATCACTATTTTCGTTGTATGAATGACTCAAGCAATGCCTTATGACAAGATTGTAAAGAGGTGAATCGATTCATGAGTGATTCACGTGTGAAATAAGAATGATTCGATCAGAATCATTCAGAAGTCTCCATGTCTGATGGTCTTATCATGGCTGGATGAGAAAATAGCAAAGGAAAAACAATAGCTCTTGAGTTGCTGAACGTACAATTCAATAACAAAAAAAAAAATGCACTTGCCTTTTATAAAGCGCACACAGCTTACGCACAAAAGAACAGTTCACCAAAATTCAGGATAAAATCTTGCTTGGGCAGCTTAAGTCTATTCTGAATTCATCAATAGCCATGGGGCCGTGACAAACCCTCTTGAACCTGGGGGAGGGGGGGGGGGGGTGGGTAGACTTGGCCGGAGAATTCATGACGAACCCTCGAGAACACCCGACAAAAGTAATGTATAAGGGACATTCCCACCAAAAAAACGTCAAATGTGTATGTGATGAGGCCAGTTTCCACTAACATCAGTCCAGTCCGCTTGGAAAAGTTCGCCCTTCATCGTTTGCAATCTTCTTGTTTAAAGTTTTGCTTTTTCGTGTTAACATTTCGTAAATGTTGACTATGTTTGTGCATTTTCCGTATTTACGTACTTAAATCCGGACGGTACTTTTCCTTCCTTCGTACGTTTTTGAGGAAACAAAATCAAAACAAGATTGCGAAATATTTACAGCAAGCCTCCCAAAACGGATCAGGAGCTGTTGAGACAGGAGAAACCGTGACTACCTAAAATATCCCCAATATTGACAAATGTGGTGGTAATATCCCTTTAAGTACACCACAAGAAAACGGGCCAACGTCTAGACCCCCAATGGACAATGACAGGCACAGCCTCCAGAGGGCATACGCTGACCCCCAGCTCGCCCAGTGGAACCTCCAGATAGCCGGCTCTAAGCCCTGAGAGGATCACCACCAGTCAGAAGAGGCAATCTTAAATCCGAGGGAGGCCACTTTGCTAACTGGTGGCCCTCGCGACCGAATCTTAGGTAGGTATACTCGCTAGTCGCTACTTGAATAGATCCATACAGAGGTTTCACTTCCATTCGCACTGCCACTCACGGGCAAACAGCGACTGCGGATCTTGGACACTCGACGGTGCACAACATCTGCGTATGGTGGTAGGTACTTACATTTGCGTATGTAAGTACGTATGTACATAGTGCATTCATACATACGTTGCCGTTATTATTAAACTGCCGACAGATGGCAGTAAAAAATGCCTGAAGTGGTATGCTGACCCGCATAACGTGGTGCATTGCGGAGCAGCCTACCAGGTCTCTAAAACCAAGTCCGCTTCTATGCAAATGTGTGAAGTTAATCCGCATGGTGGCTTTACTTGGCAAGGGTCGAGGGCACGCCTCGGAAACCATGCTTTGCCCCTCCCCAGAAAACCGACTCGTGGCGGACGGATGTTATCATGACTTTGCTTGACAAAAAGAATCTAAAGATCCGACGGTACCTACCCCGGGTGGCAATGTTTGGTGCCGGTGAATAACTAAAGGCGGAGACACGCCACGATTTGACCTCCCACTATAGAAATAAGCATGGCCCGACCTCCACATATCCACATATCCACATATAAGCCTGACCTTGATGAAACCCGTGGAACGTAAACCTGTTTTTTTCCTCCCAAAGTCACTGTGATTCGATGATATTTGAAACAACTCCGGTCATGCGATTTATCCCCTGAAGGACTAATTCAGATGGAAGATGTCACCGGTTTCAATATGCTTCTTTCCCAACAGCTCGTATGTTACGGATGCCCTAAAGTTAGGTCAATCTTGTGACCTCCATGAAATAAGTCAACGTAAAATGTACAAATGTCTCATATTGAGACGATATACATTTGTGCTGGTATTTTAAGGTGATGATACATATTAGTTCAACAGAAATTACCCGGGGACAGTTATGTACAGTTCAGTAACTGCAAGGTTACGCTAAGGCGTCTGAGGTTACCAACTCTATCGCCATCGCCATGCCGTTCAAATAATCTAATTGTGCAGCAATAGGTCTGTTGCTTGGCTTACTGTCTACTCAGAAACTACCGGTACCTATTGAACGAGCTGTCTCAGCGCCCAGAGCTAAACGCTAAGATAAACTGAAACATAACGTTGCAAGCTCTATTACTTATCTCTAAAGCAATTACGCGTCTTTGTACCGTTCAATGTTACTTGGAGTTACTTTCAATGGAGTTACTTGGGTTACTTTCAAGTTTCAATGTTACAATATCGTTTACCTGTCAACGTATCATTAGCAATACATGTAGGTATCAAACAGCGATACAAGCATCAAATGAAAGCATTTAGAGTTATAGCATCCGTGCAACTGTACCGGAGCGGTGGTAATGCCGGAGCTGTCTTTACATTCAGCCGAACTCTGAACTGTAGGCCTAATAGCTCTAGTAGATAGCGCGGCCGTTCGCTGGACTTACTAGCTATTGTTGCATCACACAATGCTCTGAACGGTCGGACGATGATGGGGCGGACAGCCATTATACACAACTACAGTTAACTTGACTACACACAAAGTAGTTGAGCCTAGTGAGCGTTTCATAGAACGCTTGTGTTGAATAAGGAAAATGGCTCTTCTAAATACAACATAACTTTAAACGGATAACATTTGCACGTCATAGTGAAAAGGGCTCCACCTGGTGAGACGGCAGACCGTATTACCGACCAGACGAGTAACGTTCTGTTCTCCACTGCTACCTACTGAATAAGTACGGTCAGCCCTTACTGACGAAATAAATTGCATACATCAAGTAACGCACCTGCAAACGTAATCGCTTCCACGTGCTGGTGCATCACAGTGGCCGCTATGTAACCTATAGTCGTCACGGCACTCCAAAGCGCTAACCATAGCGAGCGTCACTCTCCACCTTCGATCCGACGCGCCACACGAAGCCACCACTGCGGCGAGTGCCAGACACCAGTCGTGTTCCACCACTGCGGGCTGCGAGCGCCAGACACCAGTCGTGTTCCACCACTGCGGGCGGCGAGTGCCAGACACCAGTTGTGTTCCCGCTGCACTGGACGGTGGCGCCGCTGCAGGTGATGCCAGGTTGTCCCTCCGACTGGCCTGGCGGTCAGGAGGGGACGGGCCCCCGGGGCCGGGGCCGGGGCCCGCCCTCCGACTGGCCTGGCGGTCAGGAGGGGGACGGGCCCCGGGGCCGGACCGGGGCCGGGGCCGGGGGAGCGGCCTGCCCAGGGCCCGGTGTCCCGCTCCCTCCGCCGGCTGGCTCGACTGCTGCAGATGTTCGGGCCGTCGGCCGAGCCCGGTCGCAGGACACGGGTGACCGCCACCCTGCTGTACGGCCTGGCCACCTGCTGCTCCATCTGGAGCCTCACCATCATGGTCATCGCGGGTTCGAGCCTGCTGAAGGCGGGACAACACTGGATTTACGCCGTTGCCATGTCGCTGTTCTTCGGACCGCTTGCAGGCGCGCAGTGGGTCTCAATAACAGTCACTTTTGTTAGGCCGTCGGCGGCCGTCGATATTATGCCGTACTCCTGGATCGCACGCAAGATCTCACAGAAGAGAGGGATAGGCTAGACGATCATCTCGACAGCAAAGGCTCGACAATTAAGTCTGTCTGGCTCGCTTGGATTATGATGGTTGAGCTAGTGTCGGCTGGAGTGGTTGGTATCTGCACAAGCGGCTGCGGCGATATCATGAAGTCCTGCTTCGTTTTCTCGGTCGCCTACATTCTGAAGCTTCATCCCGTACACGTCTTTCTTCACTTGTGTTATGAAATTCGTGTCTGTTGGACTGCTGCCGGAACACTGCCTGGATACGCCAAAGGACGGTCTGACTTCTCCCTGCACCGAGGGTCGTCCCGCTCACTGCCTCGAGCTGCGGCGCTACCAGAGGCTGCTCTCCGTCTGCCCGGCCCAGCTGACGACCGCTTCGACCGCCGTGATGATCCCGGTGACGCTGTACGGCGTAGTCAACCTCCTCTGCATGCTGGTCACGGCGGAGTTCGCAGTTCATTCCGGTCTGAACCTGTCAGTCGTGCTGATCCTCCTAATGCAGACGTTCGGCGCCGGTCTGGCTCCGGTGGGGTCGTGCGAGGCGACCCAGCGGACTGGACGTCAGCCGTGACCTGCTGCTGCTGCTGCTGCATGGCCAGCAGCCCGAGCCGAGCCGGCAGACGGACACGATGCTGCTGGTGGCCGGCCGAGATCTGGAGACCACCGGCGACCTGGGTCTGTTCCGGCTGCGGCGCTCCACGCTGCTCAGCGTACTCTCCACCATAGCCACCTACCTGGTCCTCATGGTGCAGTTCGTGATGTCGACCGGCAGTCGTTCTGAAGGTACAGGGCAGAGGGGCAACGGGCCGGCAATGTCGAATATTTTCAATTACCTACTTAAAACGGATGACGCTAATAACGCGAAACTTAGCATACCATCTTCTACATCAATTTGACATCTTCTCGGAAGCAATGAAGCAGTTTCGTCAGAAAACCTTTGAAGTAAATCGATTTTTGTGACGTCACTGCATTCCAATTTTGGCAGAGAAGTGTTAAATGTTTGTAAATTTGTGAAAACTAGTTTTTAAGCAAAATGCAAATGAGAAAGTGAAAATACATAAAATGCAGAGTTCTACAAAATAGCCTCTCGGATTGTGTTAAATCTTAATTTCACAACAAATATATAAAAAAAAGATATCTTTAAATGACCACAACATCCAACATTTTGACGATAATTAAACCTGGGCATTTGTAAGAGAACTAGGTATGGCCTCTCCCAAAACCTAATTTCGAAGCTCAATATCTAGGAATATTTTTGGCGGAGTTATGACTCTATATATGATGATTGAATTGCGATTTGTGGAATTTCTAGACCATTCACGAAAAAATAAATGACAACACTGGATATCTGACCAACATCTGATTAATGAATAGGTATCTTCTATTTAGAAATACTAATTTCAAAAATTGACCTTATTTCACCTGACCTTGACCTGACCTTGTAATAACCTTCACTTAATTGACTCCAGATGACAAAACAAACGTCACCATTGCATACTAAGTCCAAAATAGACATACAAAAACGTGTCGCGTTAATTGCATATCACTTTTGCTTGAAGTGGCCTTTTGTGACCTGACCTTTACTTGACCTGTGTCCTGTGCTTATTGTGGGAGTTTAATTAATTTATTTATTGATGCAAGTGATCACCACCATAGTGTCCCCCACTAACAGGTATAGTCATATGCACGGCACATCAGGGAACACACGTAAGTAAAATACAAAATATAACATATCACAAATATCAGTAAAATACACAATAAATACTCTGTAAGATTTGCGAAAAACAAATAAAAATATACATTCGGCAAAAAGGATAAGGAAGACAAAGGTGATTGGAGGTACATATGTTAAAAACGGAGCTCATAAAATGCAGTGCTAAAAGATCAAATATGTGTTTCAAGACATGAACTTTAACAGAGTAAGATAAAAACGTAATAATGGGTCACCCGGTCGGAGCTCATCTCGTGTGTGTGCGTGCGCCGGTCCCGGGTAATGTACGTGCGTGCCGCCAGGGTGCGTGCGTGCCGCCATGGTGCGTGCGTGCCGCCAGGGGCCGCGCTCGTACCGAGGGCGGAACTTGGGCCGGGACAAAGGTAACTCATGGCATTTCTTTCTGCGGCCTCGTTGGGGCGACACGTTCGTTAGGGCTCCCAACCGAAATTAACGCTGTCGGCACCCAGGTGCCACAGAAATGCCAACACCTAACCTTGAGCATTTTTGGCAACATTTCGGTCCGGATGGCGCTAGGCGCCAAGACAAAACCCGTCTCAAGGTCCTCCCATATTCAATATAATCAGGAAGGGTGTGCTCCCGCGAGAAGTTGGCAGTGTGCATCGTGGCAGTGTTGTGTGTGTGCGGTGCTATGATGAGGAGTTGAGGTGAGAGGATGGTGTGGTGTGACAATGGGTGTGTAGCTGAGTTGGCGGAGGGGATGTGGGTAAATGAATGTCTTTAATATAGTATGTAGAGAGCGAAATCTCTCCCTGGGGTGCGAGGAATGCCGGGCTGATCCACAGTGAACGTCGAACGTAATTAATCGGGCCGCTAAGTATACTACACCCGGGCGGCAGGCGGTGCTGTAGTTAACGTGAATGGTATTGCATAGGTCGGAGTGTCGGGGAACGGAGGCCAGGACCCGACAGCTCGCGCTAGATTATCTTACAACAGTGCCAGAGGCGTCAGCAAAAATGTCTCTGGAATGTTAGGTGCCACATCGTGAATGCTACATCTAGTTAATAAGATGACTAGATGTGGTACCCTGAAGAACAATCCCCGTTGCACTGGGTTGACACGCAGGCGGGGCTCATATATCAGTATTTGAGTGCGGGTCGTCCGAGTGGGCAAATGCAGAGAAAAACTACGAAGGAGAATACGAGAATCTAATCTCGAGTTGACAAAATATCCCTGATTGACAGCATATCGTGCTGCATTCGACGTGAGGCTAATGACGGTACCTGGAAGTGATGCAACAGATCATTATATTCCAGAGAAGTGGCGTATCTGGAAGTTGTGTTCGATAGAAGCACGACTTGCATTTACTTGGATTAGGGTGAGCCTCCATCTGACGGACCAGGCTGCCAGATGACAGAGGTCCTGCAGCAGTAGTCCCTCAGAAGGCGAGACAATTTTGCGAAAATGCTTAACGTCGTCGGAGTACATAAGACAGCCGGAATCAACTTTGCTCGGTAAGTCATTTATGAATAGTGAAAACAACAGCGGAGCCAAACGAGATCCTTCCGGAACACCATAGAGAACTGTTGTCCATTCTGAAGTTTTGCTGTTTACGATGACGCTTTGACGCCTATCGGACAGTTATGAGACGAACCATTTTAAAGGAAGTTCCTCCAACTTGAAGGAATGTTTTAGTTTATGAATGAGAAGCGAGTCGTGTAGTCTATATATATAGCGTCCGTCTGGTATCCCTCCGACTGGGCTTACCACGCTGACTGAAAATAATACAAGATCAAGATTAATACAAGATCGCCCAAGAATATATCCGGCTTCTGATAGCCCGCGCGTCATAGAGTTATACTCATATAGTACCTCCATGATACATTTGAAGTCAATTTGGCGCGGTTTGGCCGAGAGCTGTGCATTTTGCGGCCCGCAACGCGGAAACACCCGATTTTGACCTTGACCTGACACGTAACCTCATTTTTAAAATTGTGCGCTTGTGATGTATCTTATTGATAGCTTTTGAATGCTGCCTCGTGCTTCTCGCTGCGATCATTAGTTCCGGAGATAATCGGCTGAGGAACTTTCGCCCCCCCCCCCCCAGCCCAGTTAATGGTTTTCGGCTGAGACTCCAGTCAATGGCGGGTTGATGCTTTCGTCCTACGGTAAAATGGTGAGCCGCCTTCCCTATAGGAGCTGTGGGGGGAGCGATATCTCTGTATCGAGAGGAACGATACCCCTTTATCGAGGAGAACGAGTATGACTATCGGCTCCGCTACAGGGGTGAGGGGGACGGGTGCCGGATTTTTAACACAACGTGTCGTTTCTTGGAAAGAATTGACTTCCAAAGGCCTCCGTTCACCCAACTTTCGGAGAGTTGCGGAGCCCATGCGAACAAGTAGTCGCCCCTGCGTCTGGAGCGTCCTGGAACTTGGGAGAGGAGGTTGCCCAGCCATCGAAACTTAGACTTTGCGGAGGAGTTGAGGAATACTATAGAATGGTTTTATATGAGTTATTTGACTGGGCAGTAGACACCGTCGGCATCAAGAGAAGCAGCCTGAGGTGGCAGCGATAACTGAACCTTGTGTTCTGCGCTAAGAGAGGCGCGATCACTCACGAACTCAAATAAAAATGTGGTAAACAAAAAATGTATTGTTCATGTCCTGTTTTAGATATCATTATGTATTTCGAAATTGTTGACTATGACCATGCATTTTCCGTATTGATGTACTTAATTCCGGGCGACTCTTTACCTCACTTAATACTGTTTTTGAGGAAACAAATTAAATCAAGACTGGGAACGATAGATAACGAAATTCTAAAAACGAAGTGGGCTGTTGGTATAGGAGAAATTGGCACTTCCTAAAACATATCCAATTTTGAAAAAAGATGGTAATCATGGGCGGAGTTTCCTAGATAGATCAGAAAACTTAATGAACTTCTTACAAAATTTACATAAATATAAAAGGGACATTGTCACCTTTGGTGATAATGTAAAAAACGGTTAAAATAAACGTAATCAATTTTGTGTCACTGATGGTAAGGCTCAAACGTGCAACCACATCACCAAACATGATAAAGGAAATTATTTTTGATTCATCTCCATCTCTCAAAAGAATCGCTTGATTATGATCCGCACTATTTCGGCATGATGGCCGCCCACATAAATATTGCATCTTTTTATACGTTCTTGGTAATGTGTTCTGCTACGCAGTTTGTTTATTTCGCTAAAATATAGCCACCATACACATTGCATGAATAGAAAAAAGAAATTGTTATTAAATTATTATTGTTAAATTAAACCAAAGTTTATCAAAATAAATTAAATCACCAAATAAGAAGACCCTAGCGAGAGGTTCTGCTATGCAGTTTGTTTACATTTATTTTGCGCTGCCAAGCAGAATATTAAAATTCGTTGCGGAGGATGGACCAAAGACGGACGGAATCCGACGACATGGTAAAAGGAATTGCGTACTTAACTTAGCCATAGCATCTGCGAATCGTGTTAATTCATGTCTTTTGAAAGATAAAGACAGCACTGTGTTTGACTAAAATGTAATTGAGAATAGAGCTTTGAACAGAAAATACGATGATAACATTCTTTTCTTGGTACACTCCAACATCCTAATTAAATTTCTCCCTCAAATGTCATGTAGTGGCGGTGCGATACCAGTCATTCCAGAGTCTATTAGGTTAGGAAAAGTACCTACGGTTTTACTGAAACTAGTGCGAAAAATCATTCTTTGAATGAAGATTGCAGACGATTGAGGGCGAAGTTTTTTAAACGGACTGGAGCGGTTGAACGAGGGAAACTGGCTCTATCAACTGTCAAATTTTGTATTTTAGGTGGCAATGTCCATTTAACAAAACACTTTAAGCGACTGTGCAAAATAGCTAATATCTGTATTTCTCCAAGCCCTTCCAAAATATACCTCAATTTCAGTACGTTTTTTTGCACCACCCGTTGGCCGGTTGAAAGTTGTTTGTATGTATATAATATATATGCATATTATGTGTTGTTGCTTGCACCATGCAGTATTCCTGTTATTATATGTAATGTTTTGGGACAATTCCTTTACCAAATGTCTCAGGCTTATTTTTGAATGTTCTGTTGTTTAGTGTCCGTATCTCACCGCCCACATTATATATATGTCAGTATGTACATACATACGAACTCGTACGAGATAGTAGGTGCGTTTAGATACCAACTCGCCTTGTTAATGGCTTTAGATAACTCCGTAAGTATTGTATGGGGTCCCTGGCAATGCAAAATTATAGCTGCTGAATAGGTATACTCGGGCTATAATTCCGTCAGCAGGAATTCCCATATACCTAATGCCCTTCTTGATCTCGATCGCTGCTCTTTGGACGATTCTGTCTTAGCGGATTTCGTCCCTGTGCTGAAATAAAACTGGTTTGAAAGCATATCAGCCCCGCCTACTTGAAGTATAAAAAAACAACGCGCGGGTGGTTTTCTGAATGGCACTTTGGCGGCAGTCAGCCACGGTCAAAGCATCGGTATGTTTTCGACCTGGCGACACCAGCGCCTCTGCTGGCCGGATAGGGAGACACTACTGGTGGGTTGAGCGATGAGGAGCAGACGTCGGTCGGCCTCGGATCGGAAAGGACGGCGGAGACAGCTCTCCGGCATTACAGGTAGGTACCGAGCCGACAGGCCAGTCACTTCGCTGGTATTTGAATACAACGCGTTGCCTAGATTAACGAACATGCGTCATGTGTCGGAAACAAAGCAAGAAATCTTATGTTTTACCTTCCCTGACGACTAGGGGCGAAGGAACTCACTTTAAGTTGGGGGGGGGGGGGGGGGGGCAAAGCAATTA